>JAHHUM010001730.1:1482500-1497693 GCA_036173005.1 Crenichthys baileyi | reverse complement strand
TGATACTGGTGGAGGAAAACGTTTCCTGACTCGCTCCTCCAAAACACCCCAAAGTGGCTCAATAATATTTAGATCTGCTGACTGTGCAGGCCATGGGAGATGTTCAACTTCACTTTCATGTTCATCAAACCAATCTTTCACCAGTCTTGCTGTGTGTATTGGTGCATTGTCATCCTGATACACGGCACCGCCTTCAGGATACAATGTTTGAACCATTGGATGCACATGGTCCTCAAGAATGGTTCTGTAGTCCTTGGCAGTGACGCGCCCATCTAGCACAAGTATTGGGCCAAGGGAATGCCATGATATGGCAGCCCAAACCAGCACTGATCCACCCCCATGCTTCACTCTGGGCATGCAACAGTCTGGGTGGTACGCTTCTTTGGGGCTTCTCCACACCGTAACTCTCCCGGATGTGGGGAAAACAGTAAAGGTGGACTCATCAGAGAACAATACATGTTTCACATTGTCCACAGCCCAAGGTTTGCGCTCCTTGCACCATTGAAACCAATGTTTGGCATTGGCGTGAGTGACCAAAGGTTTGGCTATAGCAGCCCGGCCGTGTATATTGACCCTGTGGAGCTCCCGACGGACAGTTCTGGTGGAAACAGGAGAGTTGAGGTGCACATTTAATTCTGCCGTGATTTGGGCAGCCGTGGTTTTATGTTTTTTGGATACAATCCGGGTTAGCACCCGAACATCCCTTTCAGACAGCTTCATCTTGCGTCCACAGTTAATCCTGTTGGATGTGGTTCGTCCTTCTTGGTGGTATGCTGACATTACCCTGGATACCGTGGCTCTTGATACATCACAAAGACTTGCTGTCTTGGTCACAGATGCGCCAGCAAGACGTGCACCAACAATTTGTCCTCTTTTGAACTCTGGTATGTCACCCATAATGTTGTGTGCATTTCAATATTTTGAGCAAAACTGTGCTCTTACCCTGCTAATTGAACCTTCACACTCTGCTCTTACTGGTGCAATGTGCAATCAATGAAGACTGGCTACCAGGCTGGTCCAATTTAGCCATGAAACCTCCCACACTAAAATGACAGGTGTTTCAGTTTCATTGTCCAACCCCTGTACCTTTTCACAGATGAACTAAGAAGTAGATACCAGGTCAAGAAAACCCAACTCAGTACTGAGTTCTTAAAAAAACAGCAATCCCACAATCCAACCAGCCAACCAACAGTATTATTAAAAAAATATAAGAAACAACCTAGAAAATTCAATTCCACCCAATTCAACTGAAACACCGTATATCCAGATCATTGTGTAACTGTCTGAGTGAATCGAACAGCGTGCAACTGTTTCTCCAGCAGAGGAAATGTAGACTCACATCAGAGAAAAACGTTGGGAAGATCTGGATTATAGGCTTGAGTAAAGTGGTGAACCAGGAAATCAGTCAGGATGGCAAATCTGCAGTTACATTTTTAGTCTTTGCCATCAGGAACATAAATTGTCAGAGAGGAAAAATGCAGCATTATAATCTGCAGCAATCTGATAGTTATTATGAAGGAAGTGGATTGGGACCAAATCTTTTCCTCAGACAATATAATGGAGCTGTTGAAAGATAGACATTAGAGCCAGTGAAGCTTTAAAACACAACTAAGAATTCAATCTGTTTCTTTGATGCAGGTTCTGGAAATTACAACCGTGACCACCTTTCTGAGAGGTTTGCGGTCTAACAGAAATATCCGATAATGAAAAAAAGTCGATAGTGAATTTGAACAACTGAAAATGCATCATTTGTCACTGTTATGGTTAGCATGCCAACAGTGAAAATGTCTAACATAGACTGCCTGTGCACAGTTTAATCTGCTTTGAATTTATCGTCAAATATATTGCCTTGCTTGCACGCCAGCAAGTGAATAATTAAGGACAGATTAAGATCCTTTAAGATAGAAAATTATAGGTTCTAGATCATAAAACCTGGAAAATCTATTTAAAAAAATGCTGCTACAGTGTTATCCAAGGTTATTGGCACCTCTGCTATAGAGGTGTAAATAAGCTTTAATTATTAAACATTTTAGTGCATTAATATATTCTCACACAGCATTTCCTAAATCATTTAACAAGATTGGAGAATACAGAGAGAGGGATCTTTGACTATTCCTCTGTCTGTATCTTTCAGAGTGCTGGGTCCTCTCTTCCCTAAAGCTCCCATTAAAATTATTTTACAGCATTTAGGTCTGGGGACACATATGGCCATGAAAAACGTTTGACTTCATGTCTGGTTAACCATTTCATTGTTCATCTAGTCATTTAGAAAAAACTTATTTTCAGTTTTCTGGAAGATGGCAACAGCTTTTTTTCCAAAACGTTCATGATTCCTTTCACTTAGGAAGAAAAAACGTCCCACAGCATCACAGATCCTCCACCGTGCTCAGCAGTGGGCCTGAGTTTTTTTTCCACATTTCCATTCATACTTTATTTCGCAGCTGATCCTCATGAAGGGTTTGTAGCTAAAAGCTCAACCTTTGGTAGATTTTACAACACAGCTGTTTAGTCCGCTTCAAACAGACCAGAGTTTGTTTCCTACGAAAGTCTGCAGCATAAAACTTTATAGACACTCTGATCAACTTAAAAAAGCAAAGCATAAATGAGAAACTGCTTTAACCAGTTTATTTGATCACAATTGGTAGATGGTCAATAATTCTGGCAATGAATTCTTCCCCTCTGAATAATTGTACTAATAGTAATATTTCCAGTGTGAGGAAAGATAAATTAATTTACTTTAGCTCTTTTTAAACATTTTTACCAGGCGTTTATGACGGGTGCTTTATAGGGAAGAGAGCAGGGGATTAAGTCATTCTTTGGCTCCAAGTTATGAACCACTAAACGTTCAGTGACACTTTGATTTGACTTCACTGTCTGAAAACTGCTGCATCCTCCCAGCTCTTTAATTTTTTACTCCCCCCTTCAGACTTTAAAAACAGCAAATTGGGACCTTAACAAACTTTACCAGAATTTTATAGTGTGTGAGCAGTTTGAGGATGTGCAGCGAGCCCAGATCTGCTTAAGTCCTGTTGTTCAATCTCCTCCACCCTGCTACGCTGCTATAAACACATTTTACGGGCTGTTTTTTAAAAGGCTCATCTTTCCAATGGGGCAAGCAACGTGACACTGGGAGAGGGTGTGAACTGCTGGGAGAAGCCACAGACACCATAAGACGTTTAAAGGAATAAAAATAAACCCGTCAGCACAGCAGAACAGACAGACGGACAAACGCTGATGAGGAAAATGTAACTGCTAAATTAAAGGCTGGCTGTTCTGGGGAGATGTTTTATTTATGAAGCACTAATGATCTAACTAATGCTCTGCCAAGTCAAAGCTGATGTTTTTAAAAGAAGCAGGAAGGAAAGTTAAACTGAGAATGATGATTAGCAAAAGGTTTTGACTGACGGTGTTGAGTCCAGGCTGATACTGTTGGCTTGGGTGGATGATGCCGACTTGTGATTGGAGGAGAAGACAGGTAGGCTGGGTGAAGCGTGGATCACATGATCAACCAGGTGGCCAACCGACGATGGGCGTAGCCGTGTGCCGTCTTGTACAAACAGCGAGTTCCTGACAAGAACACACAAAGAAACACACATTTCAATATGAGGTGAGTCTGTTACTTTATGTGTCAGAAAAGGATCAGAGAAGTTCAAATTTTATTTAATATTTGCCATTTGTAGATTTCTGTTCTATTGGTTTATTGGTTATTAGATCACCATGGTTATTTTTACTATGGGTAACTTTTTGTTGTACTTTATAGTGTAAAACTATGAGAAACAGGTTTTGGTATGTTATTGTGGCATTGCGAGACTACTCGTACTGCTTGAACCTTTCCACATTGTAACCACATATTCCTGTGTATTTTATTTGGGGTTTATGTGCCAGATCAACACTAATCAGTGCATAATTGTCAAGTGTAAGGAGAATGATAAATGGTTTTCAACTTTTTTCAAATAAAACTTTAAAAGTGCGGCGTGCATTTGTATTCGTATTCAGCCCATTTAATCTATTTACCCTTAACTAAAACCCAGCCATCTACCTTCAAGTGTCACTTAATTGGTAAATTAGGTCCACCTGTGTGTGATGTAATCTCATCTTAAATCCAACAGTTCTAGGAAGCCTTCATGGGTTCATCGGAGAACACTGATGAACAAACATCATCATGAAGATTAAGAAACACAGCAAACAGGTCATGATTCAGGTTTAAAGCAGGGTTAGCTTATTAAACAATATCCTAAAGCTTTGAACACCTCACAGAGCACTGCTCAAACCATGATCTGAAAAAAGAAAGAGTATGGAATAACTACAAACCAACAAAGACATGGCAGTCCACCTAAACAGGCTGGCCAGAAAAGGAGAGCATTGATCAGAGAAGCACCCATTAGGCCTATGGTTACACTGGAGGAGCTTCAGAGATCCACAGCTCAGATGGGAGAAAATCAGTCAGACACTCCACAAATATGGCCGTTACTGAAGAGCGGCAAAAAGAAAGGAGGCTATAAGAGGTCATGTTTGCAGTTTCCCAAAAGCCCTGTAGGGGGGAGAGCAAGGATGTGCTCTGGTCAAATGATACCAATGTTAAAACTTTTTGGCACACGTGCAAAAATAAACTTCTAATGTGAATGACAATAAACAAACCACTGTGAAACATGGTGGTGGCAGCATCATGCTGTGTGGATGCTTTTCTCCAGCAGGCTCAGTAAATCCAAGTTAAAGGGAAAATGGTTGGGAGCTAAATATAGGTGAATCTTGTAAATAGAAACCTTGCTAGAGGCTGAAACATAATTGAGAGTGGGCAGAAAGCTCACCTTTCCAGTAGGATAACAAACCTAAACATACAGCCTGAGGGACAGTGGAACTGTTTAGATGAGTCAAACGTTTTGCCATCAGGACCAGAATCATCACCATTGAAAGCACTTGGAGGACACAAAAATATTTCTTTTCTTTTCATTTTTATTTTAAATAAATGTTGTGTGCCTTTTTCATTTTTATCTACTCAATCATAAAATAAAAAATGCAAGATTTCATGAAAATGAATGTAATAAGTCTGATATTTTTAGAAAAGGGATCATGACAGGATTATAGTTTCCTAACTTTTTGGGTTGGAGGTTTTCTTTTTTGGGGATGAATATTTTTAGGTCAAGCAACGAGACCAGGACAGTGCTTGCTGTACCGATCTAAAGGGGTGCACCCAAGTCTGATTTTCAGTAAAGGTTGCAGGATTTTTGTGGTTCTATTTACTACAAGGTTCCTATGTAACGTCGGAGGCTGCACAAAATTATTCAGAAGGCAGCAAATGTTCCTCGAGCCGCACTTTGGACACCAATGATTTAGATCAAAGGATATTCATGAGTTAAAATGGACCAGTCAAAGTCCAGACCTAAATCCAACTGAGAATTTAAGGCAAACCTTAAAAAAACTGATGTTCACAGATGCTCTCCATTCAATCTGAGTCAGCTTTTGCTGTTTTTTAAATTGACACTATCTGAATTTGCAAAGCTGGTAGATATATACTCAAACATCTTATGGTTGGTCTTCAAAGTATTGATTTAGTAAAGCTGAATACAAATGCATGCTACACTTTTAATATTTATTTGCAAAAAAAAAGGTGGAAACCATTAATTCTTTCACAATTACCTACTACTTTCTGTTGGTCTACCATATAAAATCCCATTAAAATACATTAAAGTTTTTGATTTTAAGGTGACAAAACAAAAATAAAAAGGTTCAAGATGTATACTTCTGCAAGGCGCTGTGTATGAACACCTAATTCACTCTAAAAAAACTTTTACAACAACCTGCAGGCTGGCTCATTAAATAGGCTTATTGCTATGGAACATGGACAACTAAGATCTGCTCTAACTTACTGGTTAGGTGTTCCAGGTGGTGAGCGTGTGGGCAGGCTTTGGGTTTCCAGTCTCTCGTCTGATAGGCTGTTCCTGCTTACAGACTCCCAGTCAGTCCCGCCCACCAGCTTCCTAGCCAATGGCTTGCTGGGAGACCTGCTCAGACCAATAAGGTATTTTGGTTACAACCAAATTAAAAAGAAACGTCTCAGTGGATTTCCGCCACGTTTTAACTGTAAAATGCAACACAGCTTGCCTCCACTTTATTCACGACACCTTCCAGCTACTTTGCTTCACTATTTCTACTGCATGTCATTAATGTGGGCAGGATGTTGTAACCACCATTGAAAGAAGCAAAATAGGAAACTGTTGTGTTGAAAAAGCAGGCACCTCAAAAGAGAAGAGAAGAGTGATCATGCAACTGAACTGAATAGAAAAGGGTTGAACATGTTTTAATGGAAGAATAGCAGCTATTTGTGAGCACGTGTGAAAGAGCTGGGCTCTGTTTCAGAGGCAATACCCTTTCTTCTGACCCATTAGTGGCCTGGAGTGTTTTAGCATCAACAGTGGTCCACACTTTGATGTTGCATTTTTATTTTATTTATTCTTAGTCAAACCACTGGTCATCTGATTCACACGCATATGCATAATGTTAATCTGACTGAAAGAAAGGCCAGTATGAGTTTTCTCTGCAGAAACACAAGCAAATCCAACTAGAACTGGTGGAAATATGGATTCTGGGTCATTCTTGGGATAAAAAAATATTTCAGAGTTTGCTGCATGACACCGAGTAGTTGGACTGGTCAGGACAGAAGGTGGCCCAGTAAAGTAGGTAACCAGGAGCAAATATGATGCCTTCAGGTGCATCTGAAACAAACAGGAATATCACTGAAAAACCAACTGAAAGCATGAAAGAAAGTCATATTATATATACTAATTCAGACAGAGAGGCATATTTCTTTCTCCAAAAACCCAAATCCAAACCCAGTTCTGTTTCTTCAGACATTACCAATAAAACGGGATTTTTAAACAGAAATGTTATGTTATGACCTACACATGGGGAGGACTGCTGACTTGACACAGCAGACGGTAACTGGTACCTTTCAAAAAGAGGGTGAGCCACAGAGCCCTATTGCTAAAGAAGCAGGCTGTTCACAGCCTGCTGTATGTAAGCAAAGTAATGGAAAGTTTGGTGAAAGGAAAAGGTGCACAGCCAACAAGGATTACCACAGCCAAAGCCCATTCAAGAGTTTGAGTGTGCTCTGTGGCTGGAGCCAGTGCTTCCAGAGTCAGCACACAATGACATCCATGATATCCAGGATATTGGCTACACCTGTCACATGCCTTGTGTTAAGCCAATCCTGAACCAGAGACGGTATCAGAAGAGAGTCTTATCTGGGATAAGGAGAGAAAAGACTAAACTAATGCTCAGCGTCCAAAGTCTTATTTTAAAGAAAAGAGTAAATTATGCTTTTTAGTTGAAAATCAAGGTCCCAGACTGTGAAGGCATACAGCCCACAAAGAATCTGCAGACTACTGTCAAGAGGAAGATTAGTGATAACAATAAAGACAAGTTGAAGGCTTCAACTGACTTCCTAAACACCTTAGCAGAGCCACAACCTGATTATCTTCATGCTGTGTCACAATGATGCAGGAATTCATGCAAAAAAGCCCTGAGCAAGAGGTGCACACACTGTACAGTACATAGACATATGTATGCATAGATGCATGGTGGTCACATGTTTGATATTATCCTGCACTATTCAACAGAAGACAAACATTTGTTTTTGTTGATTTCACAACTACTATCGATAATATCGAATCAAAGCAGAAATAATGTTCATCCTACTATGGCTTTCCTTAGATTTCCACATTTGTATTGTTTAGCTAAAGCTGTAGCTCTAGGTCAGGAAAGGGCAGAAAGGTTTAAAGGTATTAATAATATACCACGGCACAATATGACAGCTGCCAAGAACCCAACTAATTTCCAGCAAGTACTGGTTATGTTCTACATGACAAAACAATCTCTTATATTTTCCATAAGTCTAGACTAAGGAGTAGGGCTGTAAAATTGAAGCCTCTTCTTCCATATAGAACATCTGGCGCAGGTTAAAATCTCATTGAACCTAATGGGAGATACACTTTGAAGGAACCAAACCAGAAGCTAAGTTTGGCACAGAAACAACAGTGAGCTTCAACAAAAGAACACCAATCCCACAGTGAAACATGGTGGTTGCAGCATAATGATATGGGGTTACTTGTCTTAAGATGGAACTGGGAAGAAGGAAGAAAAGGGAAAAAAAAAAATTAATGATAGATTGATATATAGTTATGAAACTAATAGTAGAAATGGATGCTCCTGAGACAAGGGGATTTTATGTAAATCCACAAACAGAGTTGTGGCTAAGTGAAGAGGAAAATTAAAGCTCTGTAATAGGCCACTACGCCTCAAAAGTCTCCAGATTTTAACACAACTGCATTTGTGATGTTCTTTAACCCTTTATGACCTACCATAGAACAAGTTCGCCAGAGCATATTTTTACATTTGTATATGCTGTAGAGCCATTTTTTGGAGCATATCAATTTGTTATACATCTAATACAAGCCTTCGTATCCTAAATTAAATTAATTTTGTCTATATATAGACTGCCATATTAACTAAGTAAATTGTAAAAGTGCAATTTAACCACCAGAAAAATTAAAACGTTTTTTTTTTTTGCACATATTTTCCTTAAAACAAAATGATCATAGCTGTACTCCCTCATAACATATACTGTATGCTATAAAAAAGTTGCACAAAACCCTTTCAAGACCCACAGGAAATTTATATTGGAGTGTGTCCATAACTTCATTTTGAAATACACTATATTTTTATGCATTCAGAGACCAAAAGACGATATAAACATGTACATGTGTGAACAGGTTTGGAAAAGTATGTAAATCAAAATAAACTATTTACAGAGTGTAATTAAATCTCTAGTTGTGCATATACCTATTAGTCAAACCAATATAGGTTCATTAAAGACCATCTTAAAACAATAAAACATGCAAAAAATAAGCGAAAATAAAGCGAAAGTGCGAGCAAAGTTTACCGCGAAAAAACTACAACTCTGGTCGAAGAGAAAGACCACTCCGAGAAAAAACACCCAGTAAATGACATCACTTCCGGTTGTTGCAGACATTGTTTAAAAGAAAACATGTGAAGTAGTTCTCCTACCGCATATCATATATGATAGGAACTACACTGTGTGCTGGATTTTTTAATGTTTGTTTTTTTGCGACTTTTTTTCTGGATTTTTTTCTGTCATCCGTTTTCTGGAAAATAAAGAACTGTGCTCAGGACACGTGGTGGAGTAAATATTTAAGTTTGAACTCTCCGTTTTCTATTTGCAGAAAACAAAGTATTGTTCTAGCTTTATTTGGTCGCAATTGCTACAGTCAGTTTAAAAAATAGATATGACCACTGGGAACGCCGCGGCTGTGCTTTGTCATAAAGGGTTAAAAACGAGAACTATGAATGCAGAACAAGGCGTCACCACTTCCAGAAACTGAGAGATGCACTGAGAACTTTATCTCAGACACAGCGGAGTCTGTGCGTAAATGTGCCAGTGCTGTTTTATTTTATTATTGTGACGGAATATAAGGACTGATCGGTGAATGCCTGAAACAGTGAGTATATAGGGGAAAGATGTGGTGGTTAAGGTCGTGGCAGAAATAAGGCTGGGGAGTCAAACTGATGCCCTTCTGACTGAAACACAAACACTGATCACTTGACTCATGTTAATTAGTAGACTGATGAGGCTGCTAACAAATGCAGGCTGCCAAGATAGGCCCACAAAGCAAAGGTGAGTACAGTGGAGTCAAGTTGAGCCGTAATGGAAGAGGAATGGAAGGCTGCTTCTAACTAACCAGAACGGACAGAAGGCTTTTACTACCTGGCAAAAACTCTGTCCTTGATCCCTTTCTCCTTTCCATACTGCACAGACTGCACTTCTGTCCGCCCACTAAAAAAGAAAAAGAAAAACAACAGTTAATAACATGATTTAAAATACTTAATACCTGTTCCCTAATTAGAAAAAGAAAAGATCATTTCCTCACAGTTTTTAAAATCTTTACAAAAATAAAGCTGCATTCAACAAGAGAACATTAAATCAAAAGAATCAGTCACATAATATTAGCTGCAACACATTTCCCTGTTTTCATTGCCAGAAACAGCTTCAATTCAAAAGATTCTCTTTATAGGGAACTGTGGAGATATCTCGAGGGCAACAGCGGATTTGAGCCAAACATCAGACAAGGCTCGCTCACGTTGCATCACTGCTACTCAATAATACATCACATAACTCGCTTCATTTTTTACAGCTGCCTTTCATAGAAAAGGGAACTGAAAAAGGTTTACGGTGAAATGAAATAAAGTTCACAAAGGGTGAACTCACAGTGAGGACAGAAGAAGATACATTTAATCTAATGGGTCTCAAACCAAAGAGAAATGACAGGAATAAAAGAAGAAACCATGCATGATGATGCATCATCAAGGCTGTTTCATGTCTCATTGCTCCTCTGGGAGCACATGTTGGGGTGATCTTCTCACCAGTATCTGAACTTTGAACCCAGGCTGAAGTAGTGAGCAAAGAAGTTTTTCTGCGGAGGGATGGGCCGCTCCAGCCTGAAAAAGGTGTGGTGCTCCACACAGGCCTTCCACAGGTTCTTACAGGCCCGGTAGTTGACCATGTTGAAGCCCAGCAGCGACTCCCGAGTCTCAGTCTGCATGCAGAGAGAAAAACATCAGTTTATGGGGGGCTGAAAGGGATGGAAGGAGGGATGGATGGATGGGTGGATGGATGGGTGGATGGATGGAGGGAGGGATGGATGGATGGGTGGATGGATGGGTGGATGGATGGAGGGAGGGATGGATGGATGGGTGGATGGATGGATAGGTGGAGGGAGGGATTAAGGGAAACATTATTTTCCAGACTGTGTAGAAACTTTATTATGAAAACCTTCACTCATGAATATTTAAGAGCTCTCTGAAAAGATTTTATTCAGTTCAGTTGAGCTGCTGCTAAGGCAACACCAGACTTTGGACAGACAGACAAATCAATGATAGAACAGTAAACATTACAACATCAACAGTTGGCAACACACAGAGTTTCATTATATTTCTTCCTCATATTAACCTCTAATTTCATTCAAATCTGCATCATTTTATCGGATGAAATGCATTTATTTTTCATTAAGTTAAAAACTGCTTGGGGCGCAGCGCTGGTGGTGTAGGAATTTAGCGCGCGACCACATATAGAGGCTACAGTCCTCAAAGCGGCCGTCCCGGGTTCAAGTCCCGGACCCGGCGAGCTCGCTCAGCCAAAAAAACCGGCGCTGCTTTTGGCCGAATGTTCTCCGGGGCCTGCTCTTTGCCCTCCTTCCTGTCTACCTACTATCAAAAATAAAGGCCTCTAGTGCCGAAAAAATTCTTAAAAAAAAAAAAAACACTGCTTTAAGGTGGCAATGAAAGGATGCCAGAAATAGAAATGGTAAAGTTTAACATAAGTTAATAATCAGTATTCTTTAAAGAGCATATTTCATGATTTTGATTCATCTTCATTTTCAGCTGTGTTAAGATGGCTGGCTGTATGATCACTCATCATCCATATATAGCAGAGAAGATTAATTTGTATAAAGCAAAGCCTTCACAGGCTGTCACTACATCAGAATATTTTTAAAATCAAAAACTGATAATCTGCTTTAAAAACAGTAAAACACCAGACAGTGAATTATTTATGTTGCTGCTATTAAGCTTTGTAGGTTTTCAGTTACCAAAGTATGATGAAGTATAACCTTTAAACATGGGATTGCTTTAAAATGCACAAAAAATGACTACATTCACAAGAGACAACAAAAAACAAAGAGATTCAAATGTGAAACAAAGGATTCAAAGGGGGGATTAATGCATAAATGTTAGGACAAAGACAGCAGAGGGTTAATCTGACACCTGATTACACAAACAGAGGCAGACATAGCACAGCTGGAATGCTGTACCTTAATAAAGTACATAAGTAAATTCATACATTTGGCACAATACAGAAAACAACACTATGAACTCCAGCTGATTAGTTACTGAGCAGTGGAGGAGGTTGTCTAGAGGCATAAATGTTTGTGTGTACACCCACCGCCTCTCTTCTCAGCTGGACGAAAAACTGTTTGCACTTGAAGGAGATTTTCACTATTTTCAACCTAGAAGTTGGAAAAGAGAGCAATATAAAGTCAGTTCTTGCCATTTTTATCAGATAAATGTCACATTTTAAAGCCTGACAAAAATATTCTACACCAATACAGAACTGTGTGCCAATAAATGGATGACCTTGATTGATAAGGTTCAATCAGACGTTCTAGTTACCCTTTTCTGAATAAAAACCCAGAAAAATTTGCTCAAAAAGACAATTAAAAAAAAGAAATTAAATTTTTCTTAAAACTAAACCAAAAATTTAGTTTTAAAGTCAAAACTATTCCTTTCTAATAACAAGTAAAACTGAGCCCTGCAACAAACACACTATATGCCAAAATTACTCACTTACCTGCCTTCACACACATAATACTGAACGTCAGGCCATTCTCAGCCCACAGGGTTTAATGGAATATCTACCATAACGTTGCCGCTATAACAGCTTTAACTCTCCTGGAAAGGCTTTCCACAAGGTTTACGAGGGTGTTCATGAAAATTCGTTACCATTCTTTCAGAGGCAGATTTGTGAAGAAAGACATTGATGTTGGACGAGAAGGCCTGACTCGCAGTCTTTGTTCTAATTTATCCCAAAGGTGATCGATCAGGTTGAGGTAAGGGTTCTATGCAGGCCTGTCAAGTTCTTCCACACCAAACTCACTTATCCATGCCTTTGTGGAACTTGTTTGCGCACTGTGGTACACCTGAGGTCATGTTGGTGACCGGTTGCTGGTAAGGAGAGTAATCCAATGTGCCCTGTGCCTCAAAAATATTTTATCGCTGGAATGGAGAAAATATAGACAGATGTTCTAATGTTTTTGTGAAAGATTTGAGAATTATAGTAATACCCCCTGAGAAAACTCGAGCTCAGGAACAGCTCTGCAAAAACATCGGCCAAACCCCAAATGCTTTACTTTGTTGTTTCGGAATTTTAAACTCTAGATACAATAGAGTATAAATGTTCTGCTAACAGAGCAAATAGCTACAACTGCTAGAAAGAAAGAAAGAAAGAAAGAAAAGAGAGAAAGAAAGAAAGAAAGAAAGAAAGAAAGAGAGAGAGAAAGAAAGAGAGAGAAAGAGAGAAAGAAAAAAGAAAAGTGTAATAGATCTCATTTAATCCAAATAAAAGTATATTTTAATAAATAACTTCTAATTTTCTACTCAAGTCATGTATTATATTAAAGGTGAGCATCAGTTTCTGTCCAAATGAAGTACGATTACTTCATGTTACGCAGCCATGATGTCAATGCATTATGGGTTCGAAGCTTACCAGAGCAGGAGTCTCAAAGCGGTGCCACAGTACATATTTTCTAATCACATGTAGGAGTGAGGTGTATAAATTATGCTAAAATCAGGGGACTAAACGCCAGGCAACAGTAAGATGGCTACTGATGAGCAGCGGCAGCAGCGTAACATAATCTGTTCCCAGAGTTCTGCTGCTGCTTCTGCTGCTGTGACTCATCGCTCTCTGCTAAATATATTTTACACACTCACTCACACACACTTGCATTGGCAACAACAGCACACACACACTTAAGCAGAGAATGAGTCATGCCCCATCTAAGTGTGGCTCATTTGTCAGGCTGTTGCAAACAGAAATATAAAAGAGGCAAAAATCTAAATGTCTTCCTGCTGCTCTCCTGCCCCCTAATTTTAATCTAACATTAATAAAATAAGTGACAGGATATAAGCGGCGAGCCTTTGCCATTAAGAGGATAAAGAAAGACGATGAATTACAGAAAGTCAGTGAGACCAGAGCTTAGAGACAGTGACCGTGATTATGTTTCGCTGTTTCTGTCTTGAGGACACGGCGCAGAACAGCTGCTGAGGACGCTGGGGGTCTCTAAATTTAACTCATCTGGTGGGATTAACTCAGGAGGCCTCTGTTTCGATTTAAACCTGCTGAAGTTAAATGTCCTACACAATGAAACAGAAATGTTGACGTTATCAAACAGGTGTATCTTAACTAACATTATCATTGAACAGTGATGTGAAACTCACAGACTTGTTACATACAAAGTAATAGATTGAATTAATTTATTTCTGTTAGGATTATGGTTTGCAGCTGGTAAAAACTCAAATTTCAGTTTCTCAAAGTGTGACCAATAAAAAGGATTTTAATTTAGACATGTTCTCTTATGGCCAACACTGTCTTGGGGGTGACTGCTGACTTCACAGTTGTCCAGAAGGTCATTGACACCCTCCACAAGGAAGGTAAACCACAAAAGGTCATTGCTAAAAAAGCTGGCTGTTCTCAGAATGCTGTATCAAACCATATTAATGGAAAGTTGAGTGGAAGGAAAACACTTGGTAGAAACGGATGCATAGGTGACAAGAATAACTGCAATTTTGAGAGGAGCAAATTCAAGAGTTTTGGTGGAAATTCAGAAGACCACAGCTGGAGACAGTAAGTCAAGAGGAACTACACAGAGACACACCCAGAAAAAGGGCTACAACTGTATGCAAGTATGCCTACATGTCCTTGTATTAAGCCACTCCCGAACTAGAGACCATGTCAGAAGCCAGACAAATTCTGCATTTCATTTGGGAATCAAGGTCCCAAATTACAGAGGAAGAGTGGAGAGGCACAGAATCCAAGTTGGCTGACCTTTACCTCATAGAGAAACTGTGGAGTATTGACAAGAAGAAGACGAGAGACACAAACAATGCAGACAAGTTGAAGGCCGCTGTTACAACAACATAGGGTTCCTTCACTTCTCAGCAGAACCACAGGCTGATGTCCTGCATGCCATGCTGCATTGCTGCAGTAATCCAAGCGAAAAGAGCCCTTACCAAGTAATCAGTGCATATACCGTAGAGTACATGGAAATACTTTCAGCAGACATTTCTTTATAATAAATAATTATTGTATTCACCTTCTCGAGCGTCCTCCTTTTCTGATTAACTGAATTTTGCTTTTTAATTAGCTGTAATCATCAAAAGTAACTAAATCAAACACTTGAAATCCATCTATGTGTAATGAATCTACATAACTGAATGAACTTTTCAATGATATTGTAATTTTTTACAAGTTATACAATGACACAAGAGTTTGCATAACCTGTAACAGTAAATAATGGTCTCCAGAGTTCGGAACAGTTTCTCTTTCTCTTCTGCACGCAGTAACATT
>JAHHUM010001713.1:0-10268 GCA_036173005.1 Crenichthys baileyi | reverse complement strand
GCCCCAAACAATTTGTCCTCTTTTGAACTCTGGTATGTCACCCGTAATGTTGTGTGAATTTTAATATTTTGAGCAAAACTGTGGTTTTACCCTGCTAATTGAACCTTCACACTCTGCTCTTACTTGTGCAATGTGCAATCAATGAAGACTGGCTACCAGGCTGGTCCAATTTAGCCATGAAACCTCCCACACTAAAATGACAGGTCTTTCAGTTTCATTGTCCAACCCCTGTACGTCTGTGTGTAATTGTAGCCATTTTTCAATAAACGTTTAAAAGAGAGTTTCCTTTCTGGGTTTTCTAATTTTTTCCTCACCAGAAATTGTAATTGTACTGTATATTGATTTTTTATGTTAAATACCCACATGTCCAAATATGTTAGAAAAACACAAAGGCTGTTGGAGGGGGTCCTATATTGTTTCACACGACAGCATACTATCAACTTCATCTTTTCAATAGAAGATAAAAATACCCTGCGGTGACTGCCTGTTTTAGAACATTTTTGGGAACGTCTTTAAAATGTCAACAGCAATTTCAACACCCAATTTCAGGAAGGTAGCTATTTACAGTACACAAGAAAGGTCAAAATCATCTGGCCGCCAACAGAAAATTCAGATTAGTCTGATTGTGAGCACTTCTCATTTGCTGAAAAAAAAATCTCATGAATATTCACAGCAAAAATAAACACGTACTGATATTAGAGAACTGTGGGGTAAATTCTTCCTGCAGATTATGGTTATTCTGACAAACTATATGATGTTGAACCCTAACTCTGATCACATGAGTCCCCCTGTTCAAATAATCTGTAATATTTGATGTTTAATCCCAGAAGCTACTATTAGAGAAACAAATTATTTCTACAGTTCAGTGTTTACCTCGTAATTGTATGTTTAAACAGACTACTAACTCAAGTAGTGACATAATTATAACAGTCAGTCAGTCATTTTCTATACTGCTTCTTCCATAGTGGGTCGCGGGGAAGCTGGTGCCTATCTCCAGCAGTCTACGGGCGGGAGGCGGAGTTCACCCTGGACAGGTCACCAGTCCATCGCAGGGCAACACACAAACAACCATGCACACACTCATTCACACACCTAAGGGCAATTTAGAGAGACCTAACAGCGCTTTGAGTGCCTTGTTGCTGCAAAGCGCTATATAAATAAACTTGACTTGACTTAACAGGCATCTCTTTGGACTGTGGGAGGAAGCCGGAGTACCCGGTGAAAACCCACGCACGCATGGGGAGAACATACAAACTACATGCAGAAAGACCCCGGCCGTGAGTCGAACCCTGGACCTTCTTTCTGCAAGGCAACAGTGCTACCAACTGCAGCCTGTAACTATAACATGAAATGTTATTATTACCTCAGGTTTTAAAGCGTCTCATAAATGCCTCCACTGATTGCAATAAAATATATTTTATCTTCAAGCAGATATTCACCTTCCTTTTAATGATAACTATTTTTACTGTTGTACAAAGACACTGCAGGAGGGCTTTCAATGACAAATCATTTAACAGATTAATGACACAGCAAGTCTGGCAGGCCAAATAAAAGCATTTATTGACGCATCATAAATTAGTCCAGAGGATTTCTATGGGGTAAGAACGCTGTCAAAAACAATGTGTATGTAAAGATGGAAATGTGTGCATATTAGCCAATAGTTGTGCATAAGTAAAATCCAAAAGATGTATTGTATATTTTCTCTATAAGAATACAAAATAAAATGTTACAACTTCAAGAAATTACAAACACAAAGTTCAAGTTTACACTTGTGGTTTATTCTTTATGAATACAATATGCTATAAGAGTTTGTGAATACGATTTCTTTTCTATGAGAATACGAATTTGCGACTTAGCGTCACGTGATCTCAGGCTGGTTAGTGGAGCACAGAGTTAGCCGATTCGCGTTGCGCATGCGCTGTCACACTCCTCACCGCCAGTAAACGTAGTGCTGAGATTGGATGACGGAAAAAGGCAATGGGAGATAATTCAGTGTAAAAGGAATTCTAGGAACAGAGGGGAGATAGGGGGGAAACTCAAGAGTATTATAAATAAAGCATTGTTCTTATTTTTATGAAATACAAAACTAAAACATAGCATATAGTGGGTGGAGTTATACAATGATGTACAGTAGGTGGCGGTAAGCACCTCAGAATTTGTTGCATACCGCCAGCAGAAGAAGAAGAAAAAGAAGAAGAAGCAGCAGCACTAGTGCCAAGATGATGGACCAAGAAACTACGGTACAAAGAAAGGTAATCTTAAAAAGTTTATATATGTCTTAATGTCGTAAATATATGCTCTTGGTCCGTCATCTCGGTGCTAGTGCTGCTGCTGCTTCTTCTTCTGCTGGCGGTACGCAACAAATTCTGAGGTGTATACCGCTATCAAATATTGGGATTAGTGGTTCACTTTTAGGATGGAGACTCTATGGATAGATTCCGACCGAGAATCCTTTAATCAGCTTTATTCCACGAAGCAGGTCATCAATTGCAGGAAATGTACAGGTATATGTGTGTAAGTGTGTGTGGTCTAAACAGAAACATAAAGAGAAACAATTCAATAAGCATAATGATAAATAAAGTCATAAACTTAAATTGTCTGTCTCTTTCTCGTTATGGATAACAACACAGTGCAACAACTGGACATATCGCATGGCTATACAGCACAATGAATTACCTCTCAAAGGTACCCTTTAATATCTGCTATAACTCTAGCTCAGCACAATTCGCATGGTTTTAGCAAAAATAATAACATAGCAAAGAACTGCGCAGATATTCCGCACTAATTAGGTTGTTGTACACAAATATAAATTCTAACTCGACAGTCGGTGAGTTTGTTAATGCGCACGGAGTACGGTCTACAAATAACATTACTGCATCTACAGCATTGTGAATCAACATTCCAAAGCTAACGTAAATTAGCACATTTAACAGGGAAACTAGCATGAAAGTACAGAAAACACACAGTAAAGCATCAACTTACTTGTTATTCATAAACGCCAACAAAACAAACAAACAAACATACTCCGTGTCTGCTTAGTCTTTATGCAGCGTCAACCGAGCAGAAGCCTGCAAACTCGGTTCTGACGCAGCTCATGTGATGAGGCGTTCAAGCGCACCCCGGTAATCTCAGCCTCGAACTAATAGGCTTTCAGACAACCGCCACCTACTGTACATCATTGTATAACTCCACCCACTATATTCTATGTTTTAGTTTTGTATTTCATAAAAATAAGAACAATGCTTTATTTACAATACTCTTGATTCCCCTCTATCTTCCCTCTGTTCCTAATATTCCTTTTAGACTGAATTATCTCCCATTCTGGCACTACATTTACTGGCGGTGAGGAGTGTGACAGCGCATGCGCAACGCGAATCAACTAACTCTGTGCTCCACTAACCAGCCTGAGATCACGTGACGCTAAGTCGCAAATTCGTATTCTCATAGAAAAGAAATCGTATTCACAAACTCTTATAGCATATTGTATTCATAAAGAATAAACCACAAGTGTAAACTTGAACTTTGTGTTTGTAATTTCTTGAAGCTGTAACATTTTATTTTGTATTCTTATAGAGAAAATATACAATACGTCTTTTGGATTTTACTTATGCACAACTATTGGCTAATATGCACACATTTCCGTCTTTACATACACATTGTTTTTGACAGTGTTCTTACCTCATAGATTTCACTGAGGACTATTTTTAAAATTTCAAACCTTTGCACAGCTTTTATGTTGCTGAAGAAAAACCTAAAATCTACTTGCTGATAATAATAAGAATAATAAGAAATGAAAAACTACATTTTGCTGTTATAATTTTCCCCCTGAAACTAATAATTTATTAAAGCATCTCTTTATTCAGTATCCAGTCTTTTTCACATCAGGACTCAGCAGTATTAGCCCACTATGCCTTTTTTTCCAAATGCATCAGATTGTAAAGACCTGTTCACAGCCCTCTACAGGTGAGCTCACAGATTTAGTTATGAACTCTGGTTAATTCATTCCTAAACCTTTATTTTCTCCTCTATATGTTCTCTGACACTGCGTAAAGCTAAAAATAAAATTCATACTCAGCATTATAAAATAAAATTCATACTCAGCATTATATCAAACACCTAAAGGTCAGGCTTGGGGTGTTTCCACACCCTGTTCGCTGTTTGCCGTATGGGGTCGGAGGCAAAGAGAAGGAGCAGGCCTTCTGGTTGTGATCTGTGCTGGGGTTGGGAGTAGGGTCTTGGGGGTCGATCGGTGCAGGGGCTGGCATTTTGACTCTCTCTGGATCGTTTGGATTTATTTGGATCTCGATCCTTGGCTTCGGTGCCTAGTCCGTCGGTTGGGGGGCGCCTGGTTCTGGTGGGGTTCCGGCAGAGGGGTCTTGGCAGGGCAGTGTCCTGCAGTTATTGGGATGTGGCTTCGCCTTGGTGGAGGGGCTGGCCAGCCTGCTTGGTGCGGCAAGGTATGCTGTGCGGGAGTGTGTGCGGCCGTCATGCTGGGGTGCCACGGGGTAGAGGTGTGGGTTTGGCGGGGTGCCTGGACTTTGGTGTGCTGTAATGGCCTTCCTCTAATGCTTCCTTCTGTGGCTCTTGACCCCGGCCTGGCGACGGTCAGCGGTCGTGGTCGGTGGGTGGAGGGGTGGATCATGTCTCGTACCTGCACTGGGGCGACTGGCAGATTGGTCGCCCCAGCCCAGTTACCCAGCTGGCACGTGTTTCTCTCTCATGGACAGACGGGATTGGGCTGCTGGTGTTGGTCGGATGTTTATGTGGGCTCGGCGGTGTTCTACTTCACTGGCAGTCACGGGGGTGGGGGTTGGGGGGATGATGGTGTGGGGACTGGGGGATTGGTGAGGCGGGCTGGAGGGTGGCGTGTGGGGCAGGGGGGTTGTGTCCTCTTTTTGCATGTGTGGTCACCAACATGTGGATCGGCTGAGCGGTGTCGGTGGAGCTAACCTGGTTGGCGATTCTCCCTGGGTTGTTGTTGCAGTTATGGTGATGTGGTTGTGGGGCAGGGTTGGGGGCATTGTGCAGAGCCCTTGTCTTACCATCACGCTGCGCTGTGTGGTAGGGGGCAGAATGCAGCAGAGGTGCTTGGAGCAGGGCCATGTGTGGAGCTTTCGCTGTGGGTATGTGTCTTCATCAGTTTTTCGGTGGTGGAGCTCATCTGTGGGTGTGTGCCCCTGTGGGGAGAGGATTCATAGAATTTGGGTTTGGGGGCATGTGTTCGATATCTGCATCCTGGTTGGGAGTGGCCATGTGGGGGAATTCATGTTGTTGGTTTATGGGGGCGTCGGGGGCTCATGGGGTTCAGATTGGAATTCTTTGGAGGGTTAGGACTTTTTCGTCCTGGGACGGCTCTGGTTGGTGGGCTCGTTTGGACCAGGTAGACCCCTTTTTTGTTTGTGGCCCCCTCTGTGGATGGCGATCATTGGGGGCTGGGGTCGGAGTGGGGGGTTCTGGTCTGGGTCTGGGGAGCTCTCCTCTGCTCTTCTATGGAAGGGTTGCAGTAGTTCCGGCGGTGGTCCTCCTGAGGTTCCCGTGCTCTGGGGGGCCTTTGAATGTCTGTGGCTCAGATCTCCTCCGTGTCTGTCTTGGGTCCAGGGGGGCAGGTCTGTTGCTCCTCACACTTGCTATTGCATATTTTTGTTGAGAAACCTTATATACACAAGCACGCTCACACTTACACCCACAGGTGTTTATATTCAGGTGTTAACAGATGCATAGATGTTCTACATTGTGCCTCAGTTTCCACCAAATACATATTGCATTAATTAGTACCATGCACTTTTTGGTAACTGTAGCTGTTGTTATACATGCTTCTGTAGGGGTGGAAGCACTCTTCAAGAATCTAGTATTCCCTTGATCTTTCTTTATCTCCGCTATTCTTTTCTCCTTCTCTCCCTTTTTCTTTTAGCCCGCCCTCTCTGTCTTTCTCTGTTTTTTTTTCATTTCCGTCTCTCAGTCCATTGCAATTAAAATTATCCCAAAAGCACAATAAAGTTTTTTTTTAATATATATCAAGCAGAGCATTATAGTGTTAGCTGTAATGCTCCACTTGTGAAAGTAAATCTGCTGGGCTTCTTCTTAGCACTCAGACAACAATTCTGCCAGACAGGACACATTTAAAAAATAAATAAATTAAAAAACAGATAAAGGTTTCAACCCCCTTAAAGAAATCCAGATCTATCTGAAGAAATGTGACCCGAGAGCTTGATGCTGCAATCACCAAATTTCACTGTCGGTTCTTTTAAATCACAACGTTGTCTCTGTGCCAATCATATGAGTCTTGGAAAAGTTTCAGCCAATCTGGCTGATTTTTCTTAATAAAAGACCCCACTCACCAGAATAAACATAGATAAATATTACACTAAAATAGTTTTCACATGTACCGAGAGGACAACCCGAACTTGTTGGAAATTCCAGCAGCTCATTCAACATTGTTCTCAGCCTACTGGCAGCCTGTCTGACCAGTTTCTATTAATCCTTTTCATCCAGTTTGGAGCAACATGCAGTTTTTGCAGTCTTGCTGAATATCAGATTGTTTCAACTTATTGATGACTATCTTCACCGTATCTTCATGGTAAATATATTATAAATAGCTTGTACATTTATGCAACCTGGTTACCGCAGCTTTTTTTTCTTTTCCTATACTTATTTTAAGATATCGTTAGCCTCATAGCATAATTGGCTGAGTTATATAAGCCAAAATATGACTTAGGCAGTTATGTTATGATGCTAACGATATGTTCCTTTTGAAGCTGAACAGGATGCATGACAAATTAAATGTGAAAATAGTTCTGAATTGTCATGGTTTCAATTTTAAATCACAAATAGCTTGCTTATGCATTAAAAGGAATTTGTACACCTTTTAGTTCAAAGGCATATCCCTATCTGTACTAAACCTGATCTCCCATATTATCCCTGATTGAATCCACCTAATCTAAATCTAAAGTAAATACATTTCTGCCACTCCTCTGTAATTAGACTGTAAAAAGGGGCCCAAAATTCCCCTTCCCTTTCACAGTTTTGAACATTGTCAGGTATTAAATCCTTTGAAATTTAACAATACAAGAGATTGTTAAATCCTGTTATTTCTCACTTTAGTCAATTTTATTTCCAGTGGTGTTGTGTGTTTCTTAAAAAAAGCAGAAAACAGAAGGGAAAGTTAGTTGGTTCCCCCAAAAACCCCCCAAAATCTTTTCAGCAATACCTATTTGGAAATTTGTAAAAGCCCTTTATGGTTTTAAAAAGGGGCCCCCAAAAACCATGTCCCTGACCAACAAAAAGGGAAAAGAATTTAAAGGCCCCTTGTAAAAAAGGGGGGAAAAGAAAAAAACCATTTTTCCCCGCAAAGGGAAGAAAAATACCTCCCCCAAGTCCAAAAATGATGTTTATGGCTGAACTTTTGCTTTAATTTTCCCCGTACTCTTTAAAATCGTCGTCTTCCGCTTTAAACAGGGACCGGGTCGCGGGGGGCAGCGACTCAGCAAGACCCTAAAATTTTCCCTTCCCCCCCGACACCCCCCTCCCGCTCCTCCGGGGGGGGGCCCAAGGCGTTCCCAGGCCAGCCGGGGGCCCTAGCCCCCAAACGTGTCCTGGGCCCCTCCCCCGGGCCCCTCCCGGGGGGGAAAGTGTTTTGGAAAAACCCCCGGGGAAGGCTCCAGGGGGCTCCGGAAAAGATTTCCCGAGCCACCTCAACGGGGTCCTGTCGTGTGGGTAGACAGCGGGGTCTAAATCCGAGCCCCCCCGAAAGGTGGTGAAACCCCCCCCCCTCCAAAAAAAAAACCCCATCTTAAAGGGAAGGGGCCCGGGGCCCCCCACGAGGGAAAATCATTTCAAACCGCCTTTGGGTTTGGGAATCCCGTTCTTTCCGGGCATTAAACCCAAAAGTTCAATTTTGGCCCATAAAAAAATGGTTTAAAAGGGGAGGAACGTAGAACCGAACCCGGTTTAAAACGAGAGCTTCCCGCTTTTCGGCTCAAGCTCTCTCTTCCCAAACCACAAGGGAACCCGGACACCGCCCCCATTACTGCCCCGGGAGCCGCACCCCCATCCATCGTTTGAAACTCCCCCCTCCATTTTTTCCCCCAAATCGGGAACAAAACCCCAGATACTTGAATTCCTCCACTTGAAAGGGAAAGGAAAAACCCCTTTCCCAAACCCGAAGAGGACAAGCCACCCCTTTTTCCCGGGTTTAGTAACCAAAGGCCTCTGATTGGGGGGAGGGTGAATTTCCTCCCTCCCAGCCCACTTCACAAATCGGCTTTCAAACCCCCCCAGAAGCTTCTGTTTTGGGCTTGGTTAGAGGGGCCAGCAAGGGGCCACTTAATTGCAAAAAGAAGGGGACGGGAAAACCACTGGTCCCCAAACCAGAAACCCCCCGGGCCCCTTTGGGTCGTCGGAAAAAATCCCGTCCATAAAAGTTTTGAACAGGACGGTGAAAAGGGCAAACCTTGCCGGGAAGTCCCCACCCCTTTCACCCGGGGGAAAAGTCCGACTTAGTGCCGCAATGCGGGCCCAAACTCCTTTTTCCCCTCGTACAGGGGGCCCGATGGCCCCTTAATAAAAGGGCCACCCCAAATTCCCTACTCCTGGAAAACCACCCCCCCACAAGGCAATTTTCCCCAGGGGCACAGTTCCCAATGCCTTCCCAGGTTGACACCCAAAAAAACCAAGTGAAACCGGGGTTTGGGAAAAACTCCCCTGAGCCCCTCGCGGTACCCTTTTAGAAAGGGGATAAAAAACTTTTGGGCCAGTTTTTCCAAAGGCCCCCCCCCGGGACGAAAAACCCCCAAATGCTCCCCTGAAGCTGAAAAATTTGACTATCGGCCGGGGCCCCCTCCTCTCCAATACCCTGGGTAGGCCTTACCGGGAGGCTCAGGAGTGTGATCCCCCCCGGTTAGTTTTAAAACACCCTCCCCCTCCCCCCCTTCAAAGGAAAGGGGGAAACCCCCAACCCCGGTCTGCCGTCCCCCCGGGAGGCACTTGAGTCCCCGAGTCCGCCCCCGGCCCAAAGGGTTTAAAAAAGGGGTTTGTCAACCCCTGAAAACCCCCCCCAACAAAACCAGCAATTTGAGGTACTCCCCGGGCGGAAATTTTCAAACCCCCCCCCCAAAGGGCCTTTCCCCCCCCCGGCCCGGGGTTTTTTTCCAAACCTTTTGTGAATTTAGCCCGGGGATGGGAAAAAAGCAAAAACCCCGGTTTCCCCCGCCTCTGTTTCCACCAGGGAAATGCGTTGGATGGCGGGGGGAATTGGAAAAGGGGAAAACTCCTCGGAAAAGTACTCCCTTCCACCCGGCCCCATAAGGGCCCCAAATCGGAAAGGGCAGCACCTCCCACCCCCACTATAAAAAATGTTTGGGCGAAGGGAACTGCTTTTCCCCCCCCTGGGGCGCCCGGGCGGTTTTTCCAGAAAAACTTTCGGAAAGGCCCGACGGTAGTTCCCTTCCCCATGGCCTCAAAAACCCAACTCCTCCCCGGCCCGGGTTTTTTTCCCCTGCCCAGTGGGGGCCCCAGCACGCTTTTCCCCCGGGGACCCCCTTTAGCCCCCTCAGGAGTCCCACAAAAACCAACCCACAGGGCCCATAAGGGACTCCTTTTTTTCAGCTTTACAGGATCCCTTACTGGCCCCGGGGTACACCACCCGGGTTTCCCGGGAAATTTCCGGGGCGACAGGGGCCGCAGAAACCCTTCGGAAAACCGCAGCTAGGGCAGAAAAAAAAATTTGATAATAAAATGCGGGGAAAAACATGGTCCCCTTTTTTACTCATGTTTTCAACATCCCCCGGAATCTTTTTCAAAGGGTCTCCCCGGGGGTGGGGGGAGGGGTTTTTTTAATACATCCCCCGACCCAGGGCTCCCCCCAGGGGGGTTAAAACCCCGAAAACCCTCAATAAAGCGCTTTGGGGCCCGCCCCGGTCTGTCCCGGACCCTTTTTTCCTCCTCCACGGAATTTCCCCTACCAAGGGGGGTGCCCCGTGGACAGCTCAGCCCCCCCTTTTCACCCAATTTTCCAAAAAATGGGGGCCCGAAGGTCTGAAAGATAAAGACAACCAAAATTGATAAATGACCCCCTGCCTAGGGGGGTCCCGGTGCCCAAGTGCACTGGGGGAACCCCCTTTTTGCTTGAAAGGGGGTTCATTTTTGGGCCCAAACCGTGACTAGCACAGAAATCCAATAAAAAAAACAACCACTCGGATTCAGGGTCGGGGGAGGGCTCATTTCCCGGGCAAGCCTCCCAGGTTTTCACGTCGAATCCCCTTTTTGGGAAT
>JAHHUM010001712.1:0-10981 GCA_036173005.1 Crenichthys baileyi | reverse complement strand
TTAAGAATTTCCCAAAAGGAATTTGTGTGTAAATTCCACTGATGGGTAAACGTCTGATGTTGTTGAGTTACTGGATAAATAAAGCTGAGTGGAAGTCATGAAACTCAATTATTTGAGGGACGTCTAAGATTTAGTCTGGGCTCTGATAGAAAGTCTGAGGTGGTCCGTTTGCTGGTGGGTGCCAGACTCTACAAGGTAGCATTTGTAAACAGGCACAAATATTCAAAACCAGCAGTGCTCTGTCTGATTTACAGTTACATATATTTCTGTGACTTAAACTTTCATGTAATTAATGACTGAAAACGGTGTAATTCAATGTTGAGAAGTTCATCTTAGCAGGCATTGTCCTTATACAAGCTTGATCAGACTGATTGTCCCTATATTGAGTCGAACTGCGTTTCTACATAAAACATCAGCCTACATTTTCCGAAAAACACAGCAACTCTTTCTGTAGAAAAAGGTGCTGTGAGTTGAACTCCAAATGTTTCCCATCCTGCATTCGGTTATTTTACTGTGATAAAAAATCTTTCACATCTCTACTATATATCTGTATCTCTACTGGAGATTTAGTTCACATGACCACTCTGATGCTGATCTACCTGACCTAGCGAAAGGACCAGAAAATTGGCTGTCTTAACAGTTCATCATGTAAGTGAATCTCAGTCATTCATTTTAGTTTTAATTTCCTTCTTTGCTTTTGGTTTGTGCCTCTTAATTGATCATTCTGCAACTTGTCAAATAGGTACTCGTACTCGTACTCGTCGTCTTCCGCTTATCCGGAACCGGGTCGCGGGGGCAGCAGACTAAGCAGAGACACCCAGACGTCCCTCTCCCCAGACACCTCCTCCAGCTCCTCCGGGGGGAGCCCAAGGCGTTCCCAGGCCAGCTGAGAGACATAGTCCCTCCAGCGTTCAACATTGCATGGCGGTCGGGGACAGTGCCTCTGGACTGGCAGACCGGGGTGGTGGTCCCCCTTCATATGAAGGGGGACCGGAGGGTGTGTTCCAACTACAGGGGGAGCACACTCCTCAGCCTCCCTGGTAAGGCCTACGCCAGGGTATTGGAGAGGAGAGTCCGGCCGATAGTCGAACCTCGGCTTCAGGAGGAGCAGTGTGGTTTTCTCCCGGCCGTGGACACTGGCCCGCTCTATACCCTCTTCAAGGGTACTCGAGGGCTCATGGGAGTTTGCCCAACCGGTTCACAATGTGTTTTTGGACCTGGAGAAGGGATTCGACTGGGTCCCTCGTGATCCCTTGTGGGGGGGCTCCAGGAGTATGGAATCGGGGGCCCTTTATTAGGGGCCATCCGGTCCCTGTACGAGTGGAGCAGGAGTTTGGTCCGCATTGCCGGCACTAAGTCGGACCTGTTCCCGGTGCATGTTGGACTCCGGCAGGGCTGCCTTTGTCCACCGGTCCTGTTCATAACTTTTATGGACAGGATTTCTAGACGCATCCAAGGGCCGGAGGGGGTCTGGTTTGGGGACCAGTGGATTTCGTCTCTTCTTTTTGCAGATGACGTGGTCCTGCTGGCCCCCTCTAGCCAAGACCTACAGCATGCGCTGGGGCGGTTCGCAGCCGAGTGTGAAGCGGCTGGGATGAAGATCAGCTCCTCCAAGTCAGAGGCCATGGTACTCGAATGGAAAAGGGTGGCTTGTCCTCTTCAGCTTGGAGGGGAGTTCCTGCCTCAAGTGGAGGAGTTCAAGTATCTTGGGGTCTTGTTCACGAGTGAGGGAAGAATGGAGCGGGAGATCGACAGACGGATCCGTGCAGCTCCCGCAGTAATGGGGGCGCTTTGCTGGTCCGTTGTGGTGAAGAGAAAGCTGAGCCGAAAAGCGAAGCTCTCAATTTACCGGTTGGTCTACGTTCCTACCCTCACCTATGGCCATGAACTTTGGGTCATGACCGAAAGAACGATATCCCGGATACAAGCGGCTGAAATGAGCTTCCTCCGTAGGGTGGCCGGGCACTCCCTTAGAGATAGGGTGAGGAGCTCGGCCATTCGGGAGGGGCTCGGAGTAGAGTCGCTGCTCCTCCACATCGAGAGGAGCCAGTTGAGGTGGCTCGGGCATCTATACCGGATGCCTCCTGGACGCCTTTCTCAGGAGGTGTTCCAGGCACGTCCCACCGGGAGGAGACCCAGGGGACCTATTGTCAAATAGGTTCGAAATAGTATTTCTTTGAAGAACCAAGAAACATTGTTCATTTTTTGCACAAATAATATTGTGTACTTTGCTAAACAGATTGTCACCTCCAATGGAAAAATACCTAATATGAATGTAACATATGCAGAACTTTAAATCTGAACAGTCAGGTGTATGAAGACGAATAAAATCCTCTGTCCTACGAAAGATAAAAACGAAGGTAATATCAGCCTAAAAAAGTTCAGCAGGGTTGAAATCTGTTCAGAGATGTCGAGCTGACCTGCTGTGGTATTATTTCTATATCACATTATCTCATTTCATAATGTATGATCTAGTGGTGCTTGATTTTGCAATAATTTAACCACTTCCAGCTTACCTTCTACTTTAATAAGAAATTTCCTAAACAACAATCAGAGGGACAAACAAATACTTCCATGCATGCAGCTGCATTTCATTCAAAATCAACAGAATGCCAAGAGTGTGCGGAGCAGTAACCAAAGCCAAGGGTGGCTACTTTGAGGAACCTAGAATATAAGAAATCTTTTCAGTTGTTTCACACTTTTTTGTTCAGTATATATTCAGTATATTTTGATGCCTTCAGTGTGAAGCTACAATATTCATAGTCATGAAAATAAAGAAAACTCTTTGAATGAGAAGGTGTGTCCAAACTTTTGGGTCTGTACTGTATGTGTTCTTTTTTTCTAACATTTTTTTCCCGAGACAATCATCATTCATAAATGAGGGGGAAGTCAGCATCCCAAAAACTAAGAAGAATTTTAAATTTTTAATCAGGTAAAAAAAAAAAAAGGGAGAAGTAAAAAAAAAGTAAAAAAGAAAACTCTGGGCTTCTAACTTATTAAGCAAACTAAGACTGGTAGGTTTTACAACGACATCAGCACACAGGAAAAAAAATAGTTTTTGGGGGATTACACAAGTAGCCATAGTTTAAAAACCCTCTATACCAAGAAATTTACAAGGGGTTTTCAGATTTTTCTAAACTTTTTAAACTTTAATCACACTTGTGTTTAACCACTTAAGCATTTGCAACAATTTCACCAAAATACTGAGAAAATGTTTTCTCTCTGAGAAAAGTATTGCTTGCTGTTTAGTTTTTGAGTTTGATTAAGAATATAATTATGTATATCTTGGTCTTTAATGGCACGGGGGGGCAAAAAAAAGTCACATTGAATTTTGAAAACTTTAAGGGGATCAATTTTGGGGGTTTTTTGAAAGGGATTTTAGGACAGTAATTTTAAGCATAAAAGATGAAAATGAGTTTTCATTTAGGTTGTGGTGGAAACAGGATTACTCAAAAGCTGAGTATCAGTCAGATAAGCCGAAAAAACTATCTGGCAACAACGGGAAAAAACCCTTATAAATGCTGCTAGGCTTTTTGACAGCAGCCAGGTAAATAATATTCTGCATATAAGTAAAACCATTTGATAAGGCAGACCACAGTGTTTTGCTTAGTAGCATTAAACATCTGGCTAGTATTTCTGGCTCTGCATTGGTCTGCTTTTTTTCAGTAAACTAAACAGAAGCTTTTCTGAAAAACCTCATATTACTTTTTTGTGTAACTATGTCTTTGTTTATCTATGTCTATGAAAGTGCATTCATTCATTTATTCATTCATTATTTACCACATGCTTTAGTGTTGACAGATTTATCCAAGTGACATTCATATTTAATTAATCATTATTAAAAACTGGCAGGAAGCCAAAAACATACCAAAACGTACTTTTATGTTTGATATTTTCAAAAAATAGGAACAATAAACTAAAAAAAACAGAAAGAACCAGACGGAATCAAACCAAGATGCATCTGCCGCTACATTCTATTTCCTTTTTCGGGTATTTCGGCAGAAAATCACGTTTGTCATCATCATAGTAGGTTTTTTACATCCTTACAAAGAAAAACATGACAAAGAGGAACTACTTTCCTGCAGTTCTTGCAGTTTGCCCTAGAGGGAGAAAGACACCATGCAAAAATATTTAGCTTCAGTTCCTGAGCTGCAAAACCTCTTCAGAAACCACTAACTTGAATGCATTGAATGGTTTTTTAAAATCTGAGATGTATTTTCGGGGTCATGATTTAAATTCTAAGAATAAAGACAAAAAATTACACAACATTTGTTTATTTTCTTTTATTGTATGGTTATATGAGATTATCTCTGGGGCCAGTATTCTGTCGTTCTTTATGTATCAGTGAGCTGAGGATGTAATTGCCTATGCAATACATGTTGGGGATCTCATGTGGATGTAAGCACGACTTTTATTTTTTAGTTGCCCGATCCCAGATTTTTAAATAGATAAAGACTTTAGGGGGGGTTTTCCAATTTTTCTTACATTTTTGTTCTTGGCAAAAAAATTTTTCTGCATTTCTTTCACAAACGATGCCCCGTCTTCCTTTCATCTTATTGAAAAAGGTTTCTTCCAAGTTTCTTTTTTCAGAAGATGACAGCAGGAGTTAATTTGCCAAGACCTCTAGAAAAATATCCTTTAAAACAGATGAAATTAAAATGTAGATTTTGGGGTTTTTAAACAGCACAGGTTTTGACCAATATTTAATCTTGTAGTTGTTCCCCAAAGTAGTTTTTCAAATTCCTTCACAGTTATATTGCTATTCTGGATTTTTTGTGTGACGTGCTGTGAATACCCCATCATGGCATGAAGAGCCTCAGCTTGAAAACGAGAAAACATTGTGTGTACTCTGCTAAGAGAAGGAAGACACCATTAAAACTCTGCTCTGCTTCCTTTTCTCTGAAGAACTGAAACCCCAACACTTCCGGGGGCGTTCTGCAAGTGAAATTCTTGCTCTAGTTTCTATTTACCATAAAGAGCTACAAACCTTCTCTTTATGGGTAAACAGTGTCAAAAGCAACTTTTATCTTTCCTACATCTGAAACCAAAAAAAAGCTCACATGACACACCTGCTTCAGAGAAGGTATTTTTTATGCCAACTTAACAATCAAACTAATAGGGCATCAAGGTCACATAAGTCCCTCGCTCAGGTCAAAATGTGGTTTTGCAGATAAAACATCTCCCTGATGATGACAAATTTTTTTAGGTCACATATCCAAAGTTTTGACTTGACTGGTTAGATTAAAAAGCTTGCCCCCCCAGGTGTTAGAAAGATGCTGATTTTATGTTTTGGAAATGGCTGACAGCTTATCTGGTGGGGCTTGGAACCATTTGGGGGATGCCTTGGAGTACTAAAATCTGGCCCCTTTGTGGAAGTGGGGAGACAGATCACAATCACTTTCCATTTTTGTAAGGAAAATTTTTGCTGGAAAGGGGGGAAAAACAACAGGAGAGTCAACATGGGGGATTCACTTTTATCAGAGGAGGATGCCTTATTTTTCAGGGCCCTCCTCAGTGTTATCCTTTTTGTCTCAGACACATTCTCTGCGTCACCTTCCTGGTCAAAAGAGTTTGCCCCCCCTCTTTTTACAGAAAACCTTTTTCTTAGAAGTCTTTTTCAGTAGAGGCAGAGAGCAAAAAGGAAAGAAACACAGAGCACCGAAAGAGATGGTTCAGAAGGTTGCTGTGTAAGCTTTTAATTATGTTTTTTCTCCCCTGTAAATTTTGTTTTAAAGTATCAATATCTTTAAGGAACAATATTTTTTGCCGCCTCACAGGATAGGAAAAATCAACTTTTCATTAAATTTTCCCCCCTCTCTGTGTGGCGTGTAAACTATCAGGGGTTCTCGTACTATAAAAGGAATGTTTACATGGGGTTAGGGTCCGAAGATTTTTTTAAAAATTTAGAGAATTTCATGTTAAAAATTACGCCAAAATCATCCAAAAACGTATTTGTATGAAACATTGATATATATCTTATGTTTTTATGCAACAAAAATTTTTGGGGTAAAAATTTAACCCAAAAGAACACCGATGCATTTGTCATGTTAAATTTTATGTTTACATGTTGTCCCCTTTAAATTACAAAAAATTTCACTAAATATGAAGCTGAAAAAATCATGTAAAATCTTTATTTAGAGACATTAACATTTAAATTAGTCCAGCTGCCCCCAAAGTTAATAGGAGGGTTAAGAGTTTCTAAAGGGTGCCTGGGTTTTTTTCCCCTTTCTATCGTTATACCTACAGAATTAAGTTAATTAATATTGCCCTTTTTAAAATCCTAAAGCATCTTTCAGACAGATGTATGGCAGTGTTCCACGGAAAAAGTGAAGCAGTAGCTATGAAACTAAAATCCTAGCATGCTTGTTCTTGTCAATGTCCCATTTATGGTTTGCATTTCAAATAAGACCGCTAAATTTTCTAGAAAAACCCAAAAACATGAGCTAATTTTCCTAAATTTTTTGACAGATTTTGCGTCATGTATGAGTTATTTAATTTTTAAATGTTTACACACACCTGACTGTGAGTAAAAAAAAAAAAGGTCATCTAACAAACGGGCAGCACCATTTTGGGGAAGTTGTGACCTTTTCTATATATGTTTAAAGGGGGAAATGGTAAAACTGAAGATTTTTCTCACTGCCTGAGGCTATTGAACTAAACTTACATCGGTTATTAAGTCATTTCCAAGGGTTTTGGTTATCATTTCTCTGGAATTTTTTCAGGCCACAAGCAGCAGGTTTTCTGGTCCTGACAGATTGTTTTCGGGTTTTTTTTCTTTCAACAGTTTTGGTAAAAAATTGTAGATAGAATTAAACAGGTACAGGTTTAAATTAGTTGTGGAATCAAGATGGAATTTTTCATTAAAGGTGGTTTTTTAAAACTACACCTCAATACTTTAAGTTTTTAATTCCTGTGATTTAAAAGAACTGAAACTCAAAAATTTGTGAGAAATTTTTCAGCAAAATGCTACAAGGTACTTTTAGTTGCTTCTATGCACGTGTACATTTGTTTTGAACAGGGAGCATAGAAGGAAAGCCCTATAATTCCGGTAAGTGCTAAGACATCTGGGGAAAACCCCCCTGGAAAACCAGAATTTTCCCAAACCAGCCAGCTGATTAGTAAAAATTTTGATTCCCACACTAAAAAAGTAATTTCAAAGTAAATCTAAGTATTACAGTTAACAACAGCTATGTATTTTTCTCCCTCACCAGATCTTTGTCCTTTTTTTTATGTACCCTTTGAAAGTATGTAAAGTTGTGCCAGAAACATTTGGATCCAATTGTTATTCAATTAATGAAAGCCCTTCTCACATTTTGGTGAATACTCAATTACTGTCTTGTATTTTGTCAAGTATGAAATGAGCAAAGATTCTCTGTCCCCCCCTCAAAAGTCCTGTTCTTTTAAGTGAGTCTGTTCAGGTGTGTCGAAAAACAGATTGGGGGAACTACCAAATGAGCTCAGCCAACTGCGTTCATTTATGTTCTGGCAAATGAACGAACAAACTAAGTTTGCTAAGCATGTTCATATTTTCTGAAAAACCCCCCAAAAAGGGTATTGCAATGCTGTCACCTGTTTCCTTATTCAGTGACAACCATGAAGAAACACTGACCTTATTTTAAAGGCCCGGCTGTACATTACTTAGTCCTTAAAAACCTCAGATTCTTTCACACAAGCAACCCCTCCTTGAACCGCCCCCTTTTTAACGTGGTGGAGGGTTTGAGTGTTCAAATGATCCTAGAGGCTATGTTTTTCCGGGGCTTATGGCCCCTGGTAGGGTTTCCATGGCAAACAGGCTCTAGGTGAGGGGTCAGCAAAGAACGGTTCAAGAATCCTTCATGAGGTAAAAAATATATCGAGGCACGTGACGTCGCCCGGTACGGCGGAGCCGGGGTTTCCCCCCCCTTTAAAACCAGGCCTGGGGTGGGGACTTGTCGGAGAGCGCCTGGTGGCCGGGTTGCTCCTCGCGGGCCCCCGGCCAGGCCAAGCCCGAACGAGAGACGCGAGGCCATCCCCCAGTGGGGGCCCACCACCTGCGGGGGAACCGTGAGGGACCGGTGAAAGGGAGGATTGGGGGGGCGGCCAAAGGTGGGGACCTCAGCGGCCCGATCCCCGGATGCTTAGGGCTGGCTCTAGGGACCCGGGGAAATGTTACCTCGCTGGGGGGGAAAGGGAGCCTGAGCTGGTGGGGGGAGGTCGAGAGATATCGACTAGAAATAGCCCGGGCTCGCCTCCACGCACAACGTGGGCTCTGGAAAACCCTCTCCTTGAGAGGGCTGGACTCTCTTCTACTCTGGAGTGGCCCACGGGGAGAGGCGGCGGGCTGGGGGGGGTTTTTGCTTGTTGCCCCCCACTCAGCCGTCTCGTTTGGGGGTTTACCCCGGTGGTGAGAGGGTCGCATCCCTGCGCCTCGGGTCGGGGAATAGGTCTCTGACTGTCGTTTCGCCTACGGGCCGAGCTGTAGTGGGGAGTACCCGCCTTCTTTTGGGGGGGGGTGTCCCTGTCGGGGGTGCTGGATAGTGCCCCCCCCGGGGACTCCATTATTCTGCTGGGGACTTCAACGCCCACGGGGAAACGACAGTGACACCTGGGGAGAGGTGATCGGGAGGAATGGCCTCCCCACCCTTGAATCCGAGTGGTGTTTTGTTATTGGACTTCTGTGCTAGTCACGGATTTGTCCATAAATAAACCACCATGTTAAAGCATAAGGGGGTCCATCAGTGCATTTGGCACCAGGACCCCCTAGGCCCGGGAGGTCAATGATCGACTTTGTTGTCGTATCATCAGACCTTCGGCCCGCATGTTTTTTGGACACTCGGTTGAAGAGAGGGGCTGAGCTGTCCACTGATCACCACCTGGTGGTTAGTTGGATCCGCTGGAGGAGGAGAAAGCCGGACAGACTTGGCAGGCCCAAGCGCATAGTGAGGGTCTGCTGGGAACGCCTGGCGGAGCCCTCGGCCAGGGATGTATTTAACTCCCACCTCCGGGAGAGCTTTGACCAGATTCCGGGGGATGTTGGAGACATAGAGTCCGAGTGGACCATGTTCTCCGCATCTATTGTCGATGCTGCAGCCCGTAGCTGCGGCCGTAAGGTCTGCGGTGCCTGTCGGGGTGGCAATCCCAGAACCCGGTGGTGGACACCGGCAGTAAGGGATGCTGTCAAGCTGAAGAAGGAGTCCTATTGGCTGTGGTTGGCTTGTGGGACTCCTGAGGCGGCTGATGGGTACCGTGAGCCCAAGCGTGCTGCGGCCCGAGCTGTGGCAGAGGCAAAAACCCGGGCCTGGGAGGAGTTCGGTGAGGCCATGGAGAAGGACTACCGGTTGGCCTCGAAGCGATTCTGGCAAACCATCCGGCGCCTCAGGAGGGGGAAGCAGTGCTTCGCCAACACTGTTTATAGTGGGGGTGGGAGGCTGCTGACCTCGACTGGGGACATTATCGGGCGGTGGAAGGAGTACTTCGAGGATCTCCTCAATCCTGCCATCACGCATTCCCTGGTGGAAACAGAGGCTGGGGACTCGGGGTTGGACTCTTTCATCACCCAGGCTGAAGTCACCGAGGTGGTTAAAAAGCTCCGTGGTGGCAAGGCTTCGGGGGTGGATGAGATCCGCCCTGAGTACCTCAAATCTCTGGATGTTGTGGGGCTGTCATGGTTGACACGCCTCTTCAACATTGCATAGCGGTCGGGGACAGTGCCTCTGGACAGTGCCTCCGGTCCCCCTTCTTATGAAGGGGGACCGGAGGGTGTGTTCCAACTACAGGGGGATCACACTCCTCAGCCTCCCTGGTAAGGCCTACGCCAGGGTATTGGAGAGAAGAGTCCGGCCGATAGTCGAACCTCGGCTTCAGGAGGAGCAGTGTGGTTTTCGTCCCGGCCGTGGAACACTGGACCAGCTCTATACCCTCTACAGGGTACTCGAGGGCTCATGGGAGTTTGCCCACCGGTTCACATGTGTTTTGTGGACCTGGAGAAGGCATTCGACTGTGTCCCTCGTGATGCCTTGTGGGGGGTGCTCCAGGAGTATGGAATCAGGGGCCCTTTATTAGGGGCCATCCGGTCCCTGTACGAGCGGAGCAGGAGTTTGGTCCGCATTGCCGGCACTAAGTCAGACCTGTTCCCGGTGCATGTTGGACTCCGGCAAGGCTGCCCTTTGTCACCGGTCCTGTTCATAACTTTTATGGACAGGATTTCTAGACGCAGCCAAGGGCCGGAGGGGGTCTGGTTTGGGGACCAGTGGATCTCTTCTTTTTGCAGATGACGTGGTCCTGCTGGCCCCCTCTAGCCAAGACCTACAGCATGCGCTGGGGCGGTTTGCAGCCGAGTGTGAAGCGGCTGGGATGAAGATCAGCTCCTCCAAGTCAGAGGCCATGGTACTTGAATGGAAAAGGGTGGCTTGTCCTCTTCAGCTTGGAGGGGAGTTCCTGCCTCAAGTGGAGGAGTTCAAATATCTCGGGGTCTTGTTCACGAGTAAGGGAAGAATGGAGCGGGAGATCGACAGACGGATCGGTGCGGCTGCCGCAGTAATGAGGGCGCTGTGCCAGTCTGTTGTGGTGAAGAGAGAGCTGAGCCGAAAAGCGAAGCTCTCGATTTACCGGTCGGTCTACGTTCCTACCCTCACCTATGGCCATGAACTTTGGGTCATGACTGAAAGAACGAGATCCCGGATACAAGCGGCTGAAATGAGCTTCCTCCGTAGGGTGGCCGGGCACTCCCTTAGAGATAAGGTAAGGAGCTCGGCCATTCGGAGGGGCTCGGAGTAGAGCCGCTGCTCCTCCACATCGAAAGGAGCCAGTTGAGGTGGCTCGGGCATCTATACCGGATGCCTCCTGAGCGCCTTCCTCGGGAGGTGTTCCCGGGAGGAGGCCCAGGGGACGGCCCAGGACACGCTGGAGGGACTATGTCTCTCAGCTGGCCTGGGAACGCCTTGGGCTCCCCCCGGGAGAGCTGGAGGAGGTGTCTGGGGAGAGGGACGTCTGGGTGCTCTGC
>JAHHUM010001711.1:0-11656 GCA_036173005.1 Crenichthys baileyi | reverse complement strand
CTTAGGGGATAAAATTAGATTGGAGACTGCGATAAAGGGCCGGGTTTTTAACCACAGTTTTCTGACCTCACCAATGAGATACTGGAAAAAAAAAGGCAAAAAATTCTCATTAGTGCCCCCAAAAACCTTTGGGGAAAAGCCTTCTAAAAAAGATTTTTGGAAGCTGTTTTTTAGCAGAAAAGGGGGGCCCGGGTCCCTTTTTAAACCCCTTTTAAATTGTGAATCAGGAGGGGCCCAATTTTGGGTTTAATCTTAAAATAAACCCACTTTCCCTGGGGGATATCCCCCAAAAACCCACCGAACAAACAGGGAACTTTGTTTGGTGTCCGGGCACCCGGGAACTCTTGTGGTGAGGAGGAGGGGCCCCTAGCCTGGGGGACCGTCTTTCAAAACCCCCCCTCCCAAAGCCCAAAAGAACCCCGGGGCTTTTGGCCCCAAAGGTCGCCAAGCTCCCCCAAAAAAAAAAACCGGGGGTGACCCCAAAAAAGCCCCCCCCTGCTGCTGGGGGAAAAAATAAAAAAAAAACCCAAAGCGCATTAGTTTTTCTGCACGCAAAGGCCCCCTTTTCGGCGGGCGACCACCCAGGGTCCGGTTCCCTCACACATCTTAGCAAATGTAAATTTTGGGCCTTTTCCCCAAAAAAATGATGCCCCGTAAAAAGAAAAAATATGGGGGTTTTAAGTGAAAAATTTTTCTTGTTTTATAGATGAAAATTTTCCCGGGCCACCCAAGCCCCCCTTTTACCAGCTACCTCCCAAGGTCCAGCACTATAATCCTGGTAAAGGCTCCCTGCGAGCCCAACTCCTCCCCGGGGGGTTTTTCGGAAACCCAAAAAATTGGTGAGCTAACGAAAAAGGGGCCCAATTTAAAATGGGTTCGGATAGGGTTTGTCTTTTTTTTGAAAACCCTAGGAAATTTATTTTTCTATTTAGATAAAATGTTTTTAATTTATTTTAAGTTCCAAATATCCACTATTAAAAGCAAAAAAGGAGCCCCCCAAGAAAAAGAGGTGTTTGCCCCAACATGAGCACATTTCCTGAACCAAAACACAAAAATATAATTAGCTCCTTTTATCATGTTTCCTTACCCCTATCTTCCAGATAACATCAAGGTCCAGTACCTCCAGTTTATGGCTCACATGAAGACTCCTCAGTATCGCTCCAATCTGCAGCAGCTTTTAGAGCAGGAGAAGGTGATTGGCCCTTTCCCAGGGTTTTTCTTTGTCAACTTTTAATCTCCCACTCAGCATTTGGGTAGTAAACCCGCCCAGTATTTCATTTTAAACCTTAGTCTTTTTTCCGTTTTTCCACTCTTCCCCAAAGGAAAAAACCCACGGGGTTTTGTCAGGACGGGCAGAGCGGGCCCTTTTGGGTCTGTCAGTTCACAAGGAAGGTTTAAAGGGGAATTTTCCCAAAACCCAAAACCTAGTGAGGTTTGAAAATATCTGATGTTCATAAAGGAATCAGTCTCAACAGGCCTTTATTAGATTGTTTATTGTGTTTATCTGTGAACACACAATGTCCTTTAACCCTCTTAAGAAATGCATTTAAAACCTTGTTATTCATTTTTTTTCTGTGTGGCATTAGTCTGAGACTTTTTTTTCCCCCCCAAGTTTCATTTTTAAATATTTTATTTATTTTAATTCATATTGAGGAAGACGTGCTGAGCTAATGGAGAAGACACATTTGTAAGTGTTTGGACTAATGGACTGAAAACTTCGTTGTGATTTCTAGAATTTCCAGGAGTACGATTAGACTCCCTCCTGTGAAGCCCCATCTTTGCTCCAGCTCCTTCAGGAGGAAGACTTGTGCTTTAAACTAATGCAAAACTCAATGGTTTTTATTTTTGTCTGTTTGTGAACAGCTTGGAGTAAAAGCTCTGACTGTGGAGGACCTCGTTCAGGCTCAGAAGGAGATATCAGCCCACAACCGTCAGCTTAAAGAGCAGACCAAGCAACTTGAAAGAGACATGGTTTTACTGAGGGACCACAGTCTGCTTCTGGTGAGACCTCAGACCTGTTTCCACCGTTTTCTGGTTATTTAAGTGTTAAGTTGAGGGGTTGACGGTCAAAATCCCAGAGGAAAAATGAAAAGCTACTAAAGCTTTTTGCTTGTTGTTTTTCAGCTGAAGTCTCGATGTGAGGAGCTGAAACTAGATTGGGGCTCTTTGTGTTTGGAGAGTTTGTTAAAGGAGAAGCAGGCCCTGCGCAGGCAGATTTCTGAGAAACAGAAGCACTGCTTGGAGTTACAGGTACACGCCACACCTCAATGTTTCGGATCCATCTTCAGCTTATAGAATCTCTCCAAACACTGACGTACAAGGACAACTTTTGTTTACCTGATCATTCTGTCTTATTACTTCAGATAGATGCATTAAAAATATGTCTTTTTATACTATATGCTGTGTTTAAATGCTGAAAGTCAGACTTGGTTAGATTGACAACTTTTGAATTCCATTCAGACATCAGTAAACTGTGTTATGCCTTTAATTTTTTACCTTACAACCTCATTTGCCTGTTTAGGTAAAAATCTTATTTATTAATTCATTCATTCATGTTTATGTGATCATGGACAGCACACTAAGTTACAAAGCCACCACTGCACACACTGTGTACTTCTAAGATACAAAGTTGACAATACGTTAACAAAACAAACAAGCTAAAAGGAAAAAGTCTCATAGAAAACCAGTTAATGACAAAATATTAAAGAAAGCCAGTTACTTTTAAAAAAAAAGTAAAAACACAAGGGAAGGAAAAGGAGATACGAACCACAGAAAACCTGACAGGATTGCCTCTTAATATCTAATAGATTTCCTCAGAACATTTAAATTTACAATAAATCTCAGATGAGCAGGTAATGTGTTCCAGAGCTCTTCCGCTTCAACCGAGAAAGTGTGTTTTACAGAATGGGATTGCAACATAACCACTTGAAGCTCTGGTAGAGCTGTTGCTGGTTGCCTAACATAATCAGAAAGAGCAAGTGACACAAGTGCATTCAAACATTTGAATGCTCACTTCCAATAAAAAGATTCACATATCCTCTATTTCTTTTAATAGGATTTTGTTGGAGAATAGTATACATATTATGAAGGTTTAATATTACTGAGCTCCTGATTCAATCTTCAAATTCTTGTACTGCTTCCTAAAAAATGTTACATTACTTTTACCTGAACTGTGATTCCTCAGTTTAAAGGCTGTTGACGAACGCCTGTTTTCTTTGTAATGGTTCCCCCTGCTGTCTGTTTATAGATCAGCATTGTGGAGCTGGAAAAAAGTCAAAGGCAACAGGAACTGCTTCAGCTCAAATCCTACAGCCCTCGTGATAGCTCCCCCTATAGGAAGAGCCTGGAGTCACGCAGTTCCACAGATGTGGACTCTTGTAAGCTTGGCATGTCATCGGCCCCTGCACTAAATGGCATTAACCCAGAGCTTTCAGTCAACGGCACCAGCTCACCATGTTTTGACCGGGCTTACACAAAAGTGGAGCTTTCCCGCTACCTTCCCATCTCTTTAGACCATGAGGTTGTAGCCACCACCCCCGAGGCACGACAGAGGCAGCAGAGCTCCTCCCTTCCTGACTACACTCGCTTCTCACCTGCCAAGATTGCCTTAAGAAGGCACCTTAACCAAGACCCCTCTGCCTCTGCTCACTTAAGAGGATCGAGCTTAATGACACACAGGTAGGTTTCTCCTAGCTTGCATAAAGAAAGAGTGGTGGCAGCCAGCTTCTAAATGAACCTGTTTTTGTGTTTTTTAGGGAACTGGGAGTTGTCAATTCCCCTCATGGAGCCAAACAAAACTGTCCCTCTCCCAGTGTGTCTGATGCTCAGTGTAATGTGAAAATCTCTGACAGGGTAATTTATTTCCTCTTTTTATCTGGATGAAATTCAATGTTTGCTTAAGATTTCTATTTGATGCCTTTCAGTATTTGACTTCTTCACTTTTTGTTGCGTTATGTATCACAATTATAAAGATATTGTAATCGAGTAATTCTCCACCTGCCTATAGGGATTTCTGGGAGCATTTATTGTTTCGTCAAATCAGTGCCTGTCCTCTAGACTTAGTAACTATAGATAATTTAAGGGTCTTAACCTTCAAAAAAACTGTCCTACGTTATTATTAGTCAATTTTTCTATAAAATTGTCAGATAATACCAACAAATAGTTTATTATCTGGATTCAGAAAATAGCTTGTAAAAGTATTTGACTGTTTGAGCAGAAAATATTTGTCTTAGTTGTAAATGCAGCCACCTCATGAATTAATAAAGCTTTGACTTAAGTTGAGGGGGGCTCAATTTTAGCCACTCTTTATTTGTGTCTAGAACAGAAATTCGAATCATTCTGCCTACAAATCAAATCAGTTGTTATAAAAAATGCCATTAGCTTTAGTAAATGAAACTAAATTGATCCAGTCTGTGTTCTCCAGGGTGGTAAGGAGAGGAGTCCATCTGTTCAGGGGGACAGCATCACAAGCCTTCCAATCAGCATCCCTCTGAGTACTGTCCACCCAAGTAAATTACCAGTCAGCATCCCGCTGGCCAGCGTGGTGCTGCCCAGTCGTGCTGAGAGACTTGTGAGTTTTCTCGTGACAGTTTCCACATTACAATACCTTGACATATCTGCTCCACTTTTAGTATGAATTACTAATGTTGAGTCATTTTAATTCTTATTTGTATTTTATTTATTTTGTCATAATGTTCTGCCTTTTTATAATTTCAGAGAAATACTCCCAGCCCTGTGTCTCAGTCAGGTCAGACCAACGGTAAGGATGATTCAGTAATGACCTACAAATAGAGATGCACCAGTCACAGTTTGGTCGCTGATTTCTGGTCTCTAGTTATTTTAAAGCTCTAGCCTGCTGATGTCCATTTTATAATTACAAACTTTTAAAATATATTCTTTCTAGCCTTCCTGTCGTGAATAGTCATGAAGAATTTATATAAAGAGCAAAGGCAATGTCACACATTGTGTGAAAGGGCAGTCACTGTAAACAGTTTTACTATTTTAAACAAAGAGAATAGCTCATTTTCAACTGAAATCCGGGTATTTAAATACCTGGGATTTTTATTTATCGAGGTAATATGTGTGCTTTCTGTTTCTACTGACCTGAAAGGCAGCGCAATATGTTCTTATATCATCCTAATGATACACAGGGAAGTTGTGTAGAAAAAGGCACTAGACCTCCTGTCCATCAGGTGACAGTATTAAGATTTATAATTTTTGGTGCATTTTTGGCATACTTTCTATCATTCTGTGTCGCCGACTCTCAGTCCCTCTGAATGTCTTCATCAGCAAAAACGCTCGGAGGATCCTGGACCTCATCGTATGTCCACCTATCATATGTCTTCTTCTTGGACATGGAAAAGGAGTTAATATAACAAGGGAGTTGAGATTTTAAAATATCTTCAGCATCCCATATTAGGTTTTTGCCCGGTCAGCAATACTGACTAAGTAAACAGGACGGTCTGTGTCGATTTCCTTACCTTAACCCTGAGATGTCCAGAAGGCTTCCAGGATCGTCCATGACGGAGGTTGACGGCTCTAAAAGATAAAACTAAGCAACTTTACTGTAAACATTCAGCCTTCCTTGGGTCAGTTCGCCAAAGTCTCGCTCTCTGTTGTAGCGGCCTAAATCGATGGCCGATGTGTCTCCTTGAAAAATGCAGTTCATCTTGGCGCAGAGTTTCTGCAAAGTCTTATGTATAACTGTCTATCTTAATGTTATGTCTAAAAATATGACCAGAGTTTCCAAACTAGGTATTAAGATATATTTAGTGTTTAATGTGTTAAATTTATAATAATGATTTGAATCAAACTCCCATCATTTTCAGTCTGTAAACCTACTGCATTTACTTTGAGTTGAATAAAAATGAGATAAGGTTACGGACCTATGGTTTTGTTTAATTGGGTAATTCTTTCATTTTTGGTTTGGATTCAGATTTTTTTCCTTTCATCAAAGAGCCATTCGTTTAGCTCTCCCCATGCAAGGCAGCAATAACTGTCTGAAATGAGTTTATTCCAAGACATTTGCCCTTATCTCCAAACCTGTTGATCAAATCTGCTCCGTGAACAGGCTAAAAATTGCATGCTTATGCAGTAATAATCTAACCATTGTTGTTATGTTATCCACCACCATGTCGTCCATGATAGGACAGTGTGTATTTAGGGAGGTTAGGTTTAAAAACGGGAGTTTCAGTAGTTCAAATCCACCATCAGTGACTACGATATAGTGTGCTGCATAATGTGGGAAGGTGTTGAAGATGGGGAACCTCAAGTCACTAAACAGTAGTTTAAGTTAACAGTAAGTTAAGTAATTAATTAATATACAGTTTGTCATAGCTCATGTAAGTCTTGCTCTTTAAAAACGTAACTAGTAAAACTTGTAATAACTTTGTTTTAAATAGCTTCTTACAGCTGTTGTGCTTCCTCTGATGTCATTTTTAAAGAGCTGTCTTCTTCACTCAGTCATAACTTGTACATAGAAGAGTGTTATCAGTGCCACCTGCTGGTGCTTTGAAAAAGCTTGTCTTATGATTTCTCAGGGTCAGAGTGATAAGGTTGGAAATTGCCCAGTTCTGGTCATCAGCACATTTATACTCAAATATATTTATATTTACCAACTTGAATCTGGTGTGGCTTATTTTATTTCAGTTTAAGGAGTCTTTTAGGTTCCATGTTTATGTTCTTTGTTTGCTCTTATTTCTCATCCTGACCTGAAACTGTTGTATCTCTCCAGGATATTCATGTAGCTCAGGGCTAATGAATGGAGGTCCCCACCCTGAGGACCACAACGGTGCTTCTTTATCACCTCTTCCACACAGCAACAGTCCTTTGACAGGACCAATGGGTCGAGGCGGTCCCATCCAGAGCCCCTCGCTGAGCACAGGAGGGGTGCTCCAGTATGCTGATGGACCTCCGAGGATTATTCCTGAAGAAGGAGCAGACCGCCAAGGTGGGGGATCAGACACAGAGCTGCAAGAAAGCGAACTAAGGAGGAAGATTTTCTTCTCTTCTTCCCCCTCTTCATCTCCATCTTCCTCTTCATCAGGCAGCGGAAACTGTGTGGCTGGAGGACCACGCCTTCATCATCATGCTGGCTCAGCCAAGCAGGGATACCATGGAAACCACCACCACCAGTCTCCGAGCACGCAGCTCGCACACACGCCCACACACACATCATCCTCCCACAGCTTCGGCTCTCAGGAGGGGCGTAGGCGTGGGAGGAGGAAGCGCAGCTCTACAGGGCCAGCCGTGGCCAGCGGATCCCCGAAGAGACGCTCGTTCCCCGGGGTCAGCTCCAACAGCCACTCATCAGGATCACCGCTCAACATTAACTCCATGGTGAGTCACTGAAGCAGCCGGGAACGTTAAGTTGTAATCATAGATTCTGGTTGTCACTGCCAGCTACTGCTGGATAATCGCTAGCTTGAACTTCACTTTAATTCAATTAAATTATTGTCTGTGTGAGCTGAGCCGACTGAAGCTACATTTTCTTTTGTACCTAAACAGGTGAACAACATCAACCAGCCTTTGGAAATCTCCGCCATTTCTTCTCCAGAACAATCAAGCTGCAGCCCCCACAGTCTGGACCTGGACCAGCCCCCCATCTTGAAAAGGGAGCGCCCTTTGGAGCTCAATGGTACTAGTCGATACTCCACCACCCCCAGCTCTGACGATGAGGACTCAGGATATCCTCCTGACAGCTCTAGTTCTCGGTAATGTGGTGCATCAGAAACTACCACAAACTGCCTGAGCTGTATTTTGTGCAGGATGACTTTTCTGATCCTTAGTTTAGTTTTAGTTTCTTTTTCCTACCACTTGTTCAGGGTCTTGCTTTTTTTCTTTTGTTTTTAATCATAATGATTCAGGTCTAGTTAATAAAAAAGTTAAAATAAGTACTGAACACATCAATGTTATTCTCAGTAAATGGTAAATCGACTGAATTTATATAGCGTCATTCCAGTCATACCACACACACACATTCACACTCTGACGTGCAGATCGGTAGGCAGCTTGAGGTTAAGTGCCTTCCCCAAGGGCACATCAACATGTGTCAGTTTCCTCCTGTATGAGGAAATGCATTGCTCAGATGGGATTTGGGCCCGTTTTTCACATCTGTCTTCGAATCTTGAAGGTTCTGGGGTTTCATAAAGTGCACTGATCTTCAGTTCTGGATCATTCTAACAGTTTTTTTCTCTGAAACCAATAAAGAGTTTCCTTGGCTATGTTTGGGACCGTTGTGTTGCTCGGAGATCCAGACTTGTTCAATCTTCAGATTCTTATCAAGAATGTCCTGACCGGTTCTCCATTCATCCTTCCTTCAATCACATGAAGTCTGCCAGCACTATATACTGTAAGACCGCTCACACCATGATACTTCCACCTGCAGACTTCACTGTGGGCTTTTTTTGTTTTTGGGGTGATGTGCAGAGGCATTCTTCCTCCAAACACGGTGCGTGCAATAAAATCCAAGAAGCTCTGGCTTCATCTGACCTGACTGTGTTTTACCAGTATTTCACTGGCTTGACCAACAATTTAAACAAGCTTCAACATTCTTTTTCTTTAGCAGTGAAGTCGTGAGTGTCAAAAGAGGCCACTTCATTGGCTCTTCAACAACTTGTTTGATTGTTGTTTCGAGTCATTCTGCCAAGAAAGAGGTCAAATGTCAGGTCAGAACTTGCTGGTGGCTATAAAAAACACACGATCGAGGTGCAACTCTTTAATATATTCTCGTAGGACATATGTAGATATATTGGAGCCCATATTTTTGGCCATGTGCGTATGAGAGAAAATATTTTCACCCAATTATTGCATTTGAAATTCATTTAAGGTGTTTGTTGTATAATCACTTTGCGTTAAGTTAAACTTTTCACCAGATTTGTGTGTTTTTTTGTGTACCTCATGGCTCACATTTGTTGTGTTTATCTTTCTGTCTAGCATTGAAAGAAAAATAGCCACAATTTCACTGGAGAGCAGAGATGGGCACGTTAGACTGGGTGATGGAGAACGAGGTAAGAAAACTGCACCTTTTGGGAAGCGTTTTAATCGTGTAGCCTTCTCTCCGTGAGGAAATCTACTGTCTTCTTTCCAACTAGGAAGGAAATCTGGTAGCAGCAGTGGTAACAGCACAGGCAGTGAGGCTTCCTCATCATCCTTTTGTTCAAACAGCAAGTGGAAATCAACTTTTTCACCCATATTAGACCCCAAGCAGCCCAACTCTGAACTCAGACAGGGGGGCTCCCCATTCAGCACGGGGGGGTCAAGCCGAAGCACAGACTCAGATTCAGACTACAAACAAGAGAATGGGAGGAAAGGGGGCGAAGGGGATTCTTCCAGCTACATGACCACCAACCCTTTCCTCAGCCAGGAGACAGGAACGTGGTGTGGAGCCAGCAATGGCTGTGGTGTCCAGGGAGGAACTGGTTCAGACCAGCGCCAGGTCCTCCAGAAGCAGAAGGGTCCCCGTGACTGGGAGGTGAAGACCAACAGCAACATGGCCTGTCAGAATCTCTTCATTGCTGCCGCTGCCAGCAGCGGAGGGGGCATTCTGAGTGGGAAGGTTGGAGGCAATCCTGTTGTAGTTTCCTCAACCACTGGGTCATCTATGGGACAATACCTGGGCTCCCAGTTTCCACTCGGAGGGACCTCAGTCCTTCAGTCCTTGTTCGGGGCCCAGACGGGTGTCTCCACTGTGAACGGGGCCTCCAGGCTTGTAAACGGACACTCTGCCCTGGGCAGCTTCTCCAGTGCAGGGTTGGCAGGGGGAGCAGTAGGAGGTGAGCATCACTGATCATGTATCAGGTTATCATCAAATGTGAGAACATGAGAGGGAGGTCTTAGTCTTATTCTGGGGGGATCTTATTTAAGTGCAAGGGAATGAGAAAGGTGAGTGGAAACACAGGCTTGCTCTGTTCTTGTCTGCTTCACTGGTAATTTGTCTGAACGTCAGACTCTCTGTGCTGCTTTGCTTCTGACATGGACTGGCTGCTTGAGTGATGCAATTAGAAACACCCCTGGACGATGTTAACAATGAATGAATGAATTCTGTAACAGAAGTGAAAAATAGATTACTGTAAAGCAATTGACAAAAAAATTCAAAAGGTCCCATTTAATCCCTTGTCATTTTCCTGGGGTGTAAATGTTGTGTATCAGAGTCATTTCACTAAATTCTGGTAAACCTCAAATTGGTTTAAGAAGAAGTCTTCCTGCAGTTAACAGTGGACTGACTCTGTTTGCTTTTTGTGTGCTTGTCTCAGAGTTGCTTGGCGCTTGTGCACAACCCGGCTCAGTCCTCGCTTCTCTCTTTGTCCCCCTTTCCTCGCTCTCTCCGCTGCTGTCATCTGCTCTGTCCTCCTCCGCTCTCCACTCTTTCTCCCTCCCCCACTCGTCCGTTTCTGCTGTATGATTTGCAGGTATTTTTCACCATATGGTTCCCTCAGCGTCCTCCCATCAGTTTGGGGTGACGCTGTCCACCTCTGGAGGCCTCAGCTCCCTGCTCAGTCTCTCCTCCTCTTCCTCTGCCTCCTCACAAACCCAGCAACACACCACTGCTCCGCCTGCCTCCACACGCCTGACGTCTGTGTCCTCATCTCTCCCCCTCGCACTGTCCCAGGCCCAGCACAGCCGCACGCAGTCAGTCCTTCACAGCCCCTCTCCTCCCACTCTTTCCCTGCCCCCTCCACCACCCCTTCATAGCATCCCTTCTTCCTCCTCAGCCTCCACACTCTCTGATGTCTCAGTGTCTTCTAGATCAGACTCCATCCACCCCTCACGGCTGCCCCATACGTCTCTCCATCACCAGAAAATACAGTTATCTCTCTCGCTTTCCATCACCACCTCCTCCACCACTTCAACTTCTGTCTGTACCGCTGCTGCTGCTTCTCCCTCCCTCCCCTCTTCCTCTCTGTCCACCTCCTCCTCATCTCGTCCATTCGCTGTGCACTACTCTCCCCGGCTGACCCTTCCCCCACCTACCAACAGTTCAGGAGGTGGTGGAAGCTTGTGGAGGACTCAGGGCATGCATGGTCCCCACACCACCTCCCAGATCCCCGGTGCCCGACCTAGGTAGTGTTTGGGCCGAGGGGCAGTGGGGAGGAGGGGATGGAGAGGGGAAGGGCAGGAGGGCAATCAGAGGGTGGATAGAGAAAGATAGGGGGGGGAGAGAGAGACAGGATACCTGTTTTCCCTGTTTTTCTACAAGCTGTTGTTCTGAATAAACAAGGTAAGAAGACTAACAAATGTCTCGGGTATATTTTTGTTTTTACTTGCGTTTCATTGCAGAAGTATTCATACTCCTTGAATTTTTCCACATGTTGTCAGGTTAAAGCAACAAAAATCTGTGTATTTTAATGGTGTTTTATGTGATGGACTAAAAACAAACAGTTTGAATGTTGAATAAGTTTATGTTTCAGAGCTCTTATACGGAGAGTGTCTCCTTTTTTGTTGTGACCTTTGAGCCAGGTCATTGCAATAAGGGAGACACATCATGTATTGCAGAGACACGTTAGCTGGCACTCAGGGTTTAAAAAACTGAAGGTTTTACCAGGTCCTCAGCTGTCCCACATCAGTAATCAGTGTTGCATGATGGTTAATGCCCAATCTAACCACAGGGGTCTTCCGGGGTTCGTAACATCATCTTCCCTTCAACTCTGACCATTGA
>JAHHUM010001710.1:0-12330 GCA_036173005.1 Crenichthys baileyi | reverse complement strand
TATAATTCAATGATAACAGAAATTAATATGGTATCAAACGACCAGAAGGACAGAGAAATGAAAGATCAAAAGATATACACTTGATAAACAAGACTGTGAAACATACCTAGCCATTTCTTGATGCACTGACTGTCCAGAGCCACTACCCTGAGGACATCTTATTAGTTGTCCTGACTGGGAAGCTGTCCCCATTTGGGTTGTCTGTCCCTCAACAGACTGTCTTGCATTTTCCTGTCTAACTGGCTGGCCTGACCGTCCCTGGAGAACTTAACCTTCTGTTCAACATCGACACCAGACTGTGTGCCGTGTTTAGAATATCCGCTAACTGGACCTAACAAAGAAGCCAATATAGTAACGAGGTTAAAAAAGCTACATGAAAAATGTTACTTATCCTATATATTTTTGATATTAGCATATATTAGCGACATTAAGATATATATAACCGTGATAAAAATTGTACATTTATTTGTAAAGCAGTATGTCGCTGAAAATAAGATGTGGATGTTAGCTTATTTATTAAAAAATTCAAGAAGACCCAAGTAGCTGTTTACAACTAAATAGCAGGAAAAACACCTGTTTCATACTGTGTGTACAAGTGTATTCAGTCGGTAATAAACGTATAAAGTAAAGCTCTACATTGTCTATCTACTAGATTGTTATATGATTTAAAAAATAAAACTACCAATGTTCTGAAACAATTTTAATGTAATGTTTTACCTGGCTTTGTACCGTAGTTTCTTGGTCCGTCATCTTGGCGCTAGTCCTGCTGCTTCTTCTTCTTCTGCTGGCGGCACGCAACAAACTCAGAGGTGCATACTGCCACCTACTGTACATCATTGTATAACTCCACCCACTATATTCTATGTTTTAGTTTTGTATTTCATAAAAATAAGAACAATGCTTTTTTATAATACTCTTGATTTCCCCCCCTATCTCCCCTCTGTTCCTAATATTCCTTTTAGACTGAATTATCTCCCATTACCTTTTTCTGTCATCCAAGGCCTAACTCTGTGCTCCACTAACCAGCCTGAGATCACGTGACTTGGTGTCACGTGATGTACGAGTGTTGTAGATTCGTATTCTCATAGAAAATAAATCGTATTCACAAACTGAGTGCTATAGATTCGTATTCTCATAGAAAATAAATCGTATTCACAAACTGTTATAGCATATTGTATTCATAAAGAATAAACCACCCGTGTAAACTTGAACTTTTTGTTTGTAATTTCTTGAAGCTATAAAATTTTATTTTGTATTCTTGTTGAGAAAATATACAATACCTCTTTTGAATTTTACTTATGCACAACTATTGACTAATATGCACACATTTCCGTCTTTACATACACATTGTTTTTGACAACGTTCTTACCCCATACATTCTCTCCATTATTTTACATATGTTTGATGTTAAAGCTACAGGTTGGTAATTTTCTGGTTTTGTCTCATCTTTCCTTGTTTTTTGAATTGGTATAATCACTGTTTCTTTCCAACTTTTTGGCAATTCTCAATCCTCCCACACTCGATTATACAATTATAATAAAACATTTTTCGATGTTTCACTTAAATTACTTATCATCACATAACAAACCTGTTATTTTCCTGGAGGTGATAATTTATATTTTTAAGTGCCCTTTTTAGCTCTGTTATTGTAAACAACATATTTAATGAATCATTTGAATCTTCCGTTTGCTCCAATAACTCCTTATTCTCTAAAATTGTCTTTTCTCGTCCTCTTTTCCCTTCTTCACTTATATTTTCAGAACTATGAATTTTAACAAACACCTTTACCAATATTTCTGCCTTTTCTGTATCTTTCACTGCTGATATTTCCCTTCCCATACCTTAGAAATGTCTGTCTCCCTCCCCACTAAATTACAAAAACTCCTCCAAAATTCTCTTGCATTTTTAATGGCTCTTCTTACATTTGCTTGCAATTTCTTTCTTTTTAGTTGACACGAAAGTCTATAAATTAAACACATTGTCTTCCTTAAAAGTTTATATTTTAACCTTCACATATATATGCTGTATTAATTTGTTGCATCTGTTTTGGGCTTTATAAATTGGAGACTCAACGGCTGAATTACACAGACAAACAAATAGAAACTCAGAGTCCCTGAATGCACTGTTTAAACCCATCCTCCTGCACATCTGCCAGGAAGGATGAGGGAAAATCTTTAAGATCTATAGTTTTTGTTGTTATTCTTTTAGTTTATTCACAAAACAGGAAATTTAAAGGAATTTATTGATGGTGCAATTATGGCAACCACTATAAAAAAAAACAAAAGACAAAGAAGTATCTACCAAACCTTTTCTAGATTAAATACAGTTTGGGATAAATAATTTCTAGAGTTTTTAATGTGTGCATAACTTTATCAAATGTACCCACAAAGCACCATATTTATGTGAGTATTTGTATGATATTGAACACAAAGAAAGTTCAATTCAATTCAATTCAATTCAATTCAGTTTTATTTATATAGCGCCAATTCCCAACACATGTTGAGCATGCATGTAGCGACAGTGGAGAGGAAAAACTCCCTTTTAACAGGAAGAAACCTCCAGCAGAACCAGGCTCAGTCTGAGCGTACATCTGCCACGACCGACTGGGGGTTAGAGAGAACAGAGCAGAGACACAAAGAGAACAAAGAAGCACTGACCCAGGAGTACTTTCTATGGGAAGGAAAAGTAAATGTTAATGGATGTAGCTCCTTTAGTCGTTTCATCTAGAAAGAAAGAACAGATAAACTATGAGCCAGTTTTCAAGGTTGGAGTCTGAAAGAGAGCACATATACAGGGGTTGGACAATGAAACTGAAACACCTGGTTTTAGACCTCAATAATTTATTATTATGGTGTAGGGCCTCCTTTTGCGGCCAATACGGTGTCAATTCGTCTTGGGAATTACATATACAAGTCCTGCACAGTGGTCAGAGGGATTTTAAGCCATTCTTCTTCCAGGATAGTGGCCAGGTCACTACGTGATACTGGTGGAGGAAAACGTTTCCTGACTCACTCCTCCAAAACACCCCAAAGTGGCTCAATAATATTTAGATCTGGTGACTGTGCAGGCCATGGGAGATGTTTACTTCACTTTTCTGTTCATCAAACCAATCTTTCACCAGTTTTGCTGTCTGTATTGGTGCATGGTCATCCTGATACATGGCATCGCCTTCAGCATACAATGTTTGAACCATTGGATGCACATGGTCCTCAAGAATGGTTCGGTAGTCCTTCCGCCCATCTAGCACCCATGTGGGAGCTGAACGCGGCCCAGGGGTCCCTTTTTGGCACCAAAGATGGGGGCCAAAGGGTGGAATGCCATGATATGGCCCCGCCCAAAACCATGCACTGATGAAATTTGCTATACCCCCAATTTCCCCTTGAACTCTGGGCAGTGGAACAAGAGTTGGTGTTGGGGTTTGACGCTGTGTTTTATGGGGTACTCCGGTACACCCGAACTCTCCAGACAGTTCTGGGTCCACAGTAAGGTGGACTCATCAGAGAACAATACATGTTTCACATTGTCCACATCCCAAGATTTGCGCTCCTTGCACCATTGAAACCGACTTTTGGCATTGGCATGAGTGACCAAAGGTTTGGCTATAGCAGCTCGGCCGTGTATATTGACCCTGTGGAACTCCTGACGGACAGTTCTGGTGGAAACAGGAGAGTTGAGGTGCACATTTAATTCTGCCGTGATTTGGACAGCTGTGGTTTTATGGTTTTTGGATACAATCCGGGTTAGCACCCGAACATCGCTTTCAGACAGCTTCCTCTTGCGTCCACAGTTAATCCTGTTGGATGTGGTTCGTCCTTCTTGGTGGTATGCTGACATTACCCTGGATACCGTGGCTCTTGATACATCACAAAGACTTGCTGTCTTGGTCACAGATGCGCCAGCAAGACGCGCACAAACAATTTGTCCTCTTTTGAACTCTGGTATGTCACCCATAATGTTGTGTGTATTTCAATATTTTGAGCAAAACTGTGCTTTTGCCCTGCTAATTGAACTTTCACACTCTGCTCTTACTGGTGCAATGTGCAATTAATGAAGACTGGCTACCAGGCTGGTCCAATTTAGCCATTAAACCTCCCACACTAAAATGACAGGTGTTTCAGTTTCATTGCCCAACCCCTGTAATTAGTTACAGTAAAGCTCAGTCAGTAGCCATGTCTAGCAGAGAGAAAGGGTTAAACACTGAAAGACAGGGCCATGTGGATCATCGGTAGAGGGTGAGCATTAAGTTGTTGCCAGCAGAAGCTCGGACGATTACCCTCTCCAGAAAGGTGTCACAGGTAGACACAGAGCCAGGCCAGGTGTAGCTTCTAGGAAGAGGAAAGAGAGAACAAAGTTAAAAGCTGAAATAACAGCAAATAATGCAAAATTGAGAGTAGTGTGAGAATGTAGAGGAGAGAGTGAAAGTGGCCATTATGTCCTCCAGTAGCCTAAGCCTATAGCAGCATAACTACACAGATAGTTTCAGTTCAGATTATTTAGTTAAACAGCACTTATTTACAACAATGTCATCTCAAGGCACCCCACAAAGAGTCCCACTGATGGCCATTGTTATACTAAAAACCACAAGGATTGGGATACCTCTCTCTGTCAAACTAATTATAACCTTTGTAAAAGAGAAGGGGTCATACAGATAGCAGAAATAGAGGGAGTGTTTGCACCTCAACCATAACTGAGCCGGTTTAGGCTAAACCTGACTCCCCCTTACTCCATCCAACAGGGAGGGAGGAAGGCTCCCTCCCTGACATACTAAGCCACTCTAACTATAAGCTTTATCAAAAAGGAAAGTTTTAAGCCTAACCTTGAAAGTAGACAACGTGTCTGCGTCACGGACTAAAACTAGCTTCTAGGACGAGAAAAAAAAGAGAGAGAACAAAGTTAAAAGCTTAAATTACAGCAAATAATGCAACATTTGAGAGTAGTGTGAGAATGTAACGAAGAGGGTGAAAGTGATCAGTATGTTCTCCAGCAGCCTAAGCCTGTGGCAGCATAACTACAGAGAGCTCAGGATAAACTAAGCCACTCTGACTATAAGCTTGATCAAAAAGGAAAGTTTTAAGCCTAGCCTTACGGACTAGCCTCACGGACCAAAACCGGGAGCTGGTTCCACAGGAGGGGAGCCTGATAACTAAAGGATCTGCCTCCCATTCTACCTCTAGAGGCTCTAGTAACCACCAGTAAACCTGCAGTCTGAGAACGAAGTGCTCTGTTAGGAACATATAGACCAATCAGATCTCGGATGTATGATGGAGCTAGATCATTAAGGGCTTTATATGTGAGGAGGGGAATTTTAAATTCTATTCTGGATTTAACAGGGAGTCAATGAAGGAAGGCTAAAAAAGGAGAAATATGATCTCTCTTTTTAATTTTCATCAGAAGTTCATTTTGATTCATATGATCTAAACATTTGTTACCTAAATGTTTGGCCCTGTCTCAATACTCGCACTTCCACCCTTTTGTCCCTGAATTACGCGTTCCTGTTGATGGATTCGAGTGCATAGTGTGTCCCAATTCTCCACAGTGGTGCCTAGCCCACGCCCCCATTGTGCCCTCAATCCACACTTCGACTAAGCGCGAATCTAAGTGAACTTCGCTGCAATTCACTGCTGCAGATGACGTTCTGAGCAAAAACCAATAACAACCATCAATGTAATCCACCATCAAATCAGAATAAGAACTGCGTAAATTTTAGACAGCAAGCCGAAAAAATATTTTTTTACTGGTTTTCCAGGCTCAACATTGTAAGATACCACTGCCTTCAGAGTGAGTCTGGGCAGTCAGTAGGCCATAACACTGAAGTTACCTTTCAAACAAACACTGGCGCAGCGAGAGTCTGGTGTATAAGCCTCCTTCGCTTCCTGCACTTTCTTCTCCTCAAAACAATTGCTTGTTGCAGTTTTAAAATATTTTTTTAGCAGCAAGACTGTGAGAACAGTGCCCGTTCCCGCTCTTTTTGATGTTGCAGTTACGGTGCAGAGGTGCAAGCCGATGACGTAACCCCTGCGGTCCCAATTCTCCAATTTTGCACGGTTGTAACCTGTGAACTTCAACCCCTACGTGCACTTGTACAAAGTTCTGTTGGAACCCTAAGCCATGGATTTCAACATTAAACTCCGGTACGGACTCTTCTGGAATTTTTAAAACAAATTGCATTAACCTACTTCCGGCACAACTTACGAAAAGGGGGTATCAGCGGATTTCCCAGGATGCCACTGGCTGTATAAAAGCACCCCCTTTCCAATGCCCCGATCTCTCCAAGCCAGTTGACCATCGGACCAGGAGCAGACACAGCACGCTGAAGTCTTTTTGCTGGCAAAAAGACTTAAACTCTTCAAACTGGATCCAAGAGTCTCACATGATCACCGATCATATGCATAGTTGAGTATGGAATGAATTGCTGTTTGTGTATCCGGTATTCATTCACGAACGGGGGAATTATTCTTTGACTCTCTCTCCAACCCCTTCAGATGCACAAGGTGTTCGAGAGAAGCCCCTGCAAAGACGTGGTCTCCCAGTCTGGAAGGAAGACAGCAGAGACCGCATCACCGTGGTTATGGTAATGAACTGGTAATGACCTGGTTGGCGGACAGAACGAGCCGTCTCGCATGCCACAGCGCGGGAAGCTACTGAGGTAAGCCAAAAGCTAACCGCTTGTTGACTGTGGACACCTCTTCAAACTTCGCCGCCCCGGACATCTTTTCCTCAGCATGGTCAGAGGTTAGGTTTTGGGCAGAGAGAATAATAGAAAGAGTTAGGATGAAATGATCTGAACGTTTCCATTTTTTTATGAAGTTTGGTTTTGTTGTGTGAAACTGCTACCTTAGTGCTAGTAGGCTGCACACGTGATCAGCTTTGTGTTCTGTGTTCATGTGTTTTTAAAGTTAAGACAAACGTTAGTTAAAGGGTGATTTTAAACTCAGAAGGTTGCTCATAACGCGCCGTCCGCGCTTATGCATTTTAACCCTTTTATTGACCCTGGTATTTTAAAGGTATGTGTTTGATTCTGGTGCTAAGCTAAGCTATCAGCCTCCTTTGTTAGCTTAACCGCTAACAGCTTAAGAACACATGCTTGCTACTAACAGGAAGGTTGTTAGTTTTCAAGCTAGTGAATAATAGTCCCTAAACATCATTTTACTAAATTTGAAAACTAAGTGTTGGGGCCATCCATTTTCGTCGCACATTTTGACATGCGCAGCTCAACAGACGTCGCAGCTCTGACGTCACTAGGAGTATAAACCGGCTGAGATGCAAAGTTTCGGTGCCATTTTCCCGCCTGTCTCAGACAGCGCATAGGAGGCGCATATCTGGAGAAACAAAGCTCGCTGGCGAACTTTTGCTCCACAAGGCCATTCCCGGAAGAGCTTGAAAGCTGGAAATCTGTCTGATACGAGAAGATCAGAGGATTTATTTGCTGATCGAAGACCACGCCACACTCGGCGTAGGTGAAAACCTACAGAGGTTCTATTTTCCAAGGAGATGAGTTTTCCTCCTTGTGTGTGCAGTCGACTAACGGTTCTTCATCTTTTACCCTCCTGGACGGATGAGAAGTTACCGTTTTTTTCTTAATTCGATCACGGACGCGTGATCCCCGCCTCCCCTCCTTTTTCGTCAGACCTGATCCATCCTCAACCGGTGGAGAGAAGAAATCAACAAGTAATTTCGTTCTTTTTATATTAAACCGGATAGGTGCATTTAGAGGTCTGGGCAGGATGAGGCATAGTGAAGGTGATTTATAATCACCAGTAGTTAATCTAAGGTATTAACTTGTTGCATGCAATACTGAGCTGTGTTTTGATTTACCGCGCAAGCGCTGCTGAATTGTGCGTGTTTTGATTTGTCCAGCTGATCTCAAATCAGCCAGGAGTTAGAAGTTGGACTTTTAAAAGTTTTTCATTCAAAGCCACTGCGGTCTGACCCCTCTTTGTTCCAGTTTATTGCTGGAGATTTTCCACTGAGTTCCCGCCTCAGAGTTTATGACTCTTTGTGAAGATTTGGGGCGTTCAGCTGATAGTGGCTAAAGGGGCGTGGCTCCACCGTTTCATCAGCTGATCGCTGCAAGCAGACATTAACACAACCTGAGGAAGTCTCTTTCCATTTAAACCATATTTTGTCCATAAAACTGATGGTTTGATCTTCATAGACACTAAATGCACATATATTTTATTTTATTATTATTGTTAGGTAGTCATTTTTATTCCCTTTTGTGTAGAATAGTGTTCGTTATTTAGGTAAAGGTTTTTGGACCAGAATAATGTTATATCAGGATTATTTGGCTTCAATAAATCTTTATATATATAATTAAGGGAAGCGTTTGTGTTTATTTCGTGCAAGAGTGATTTATCTGTCAAAACAAGGTCGAAGACCCTCCACCTTCGGTGAAGCGGTTGAATATACAGTGACAGTTTGTGGTTGTGGTTAATAATTAATAATTATTAAGAGCTTTGAGCCCGTAATCACAACACCAGAGGACATCTCTGATTTCTATTCGTAAGTGATGATTTTTTTGGTTAAGAAATTAATATTTTCCAAATTATGATTTTAAATAATAAATCTTGATGAATATTAATTAATCAATAATCATAATTCGTACATAAGTAAACACCATTAAGCCCATTTCTCCAGAAAGATTTGGCTCTTTTCCAAATACTCCTTTAATAAGATTTCTTTAAATATTATTTCAATAAATAATGGCAGCTAATGAGACACCGTTAAGAATTAGTCATCCAGAAGGTTGGTTTTATTCAGCAGATCACTCTTTAAAACATTATTTTATTAAAATATTTTATCTGATCTTGAATTGTGAATGGTTGTCAAAGTTAGTTCCAAGACTAACTTAACTTCATTTCCAGATTCTTCAAGATAATCCTTGGTTCTCAAACATAAATAACATTGCATGGTAATGTTGCATCACTCTTTTGGTCATGAGTTTCAATCATGTTTAATCAACTTGTTTATATTGTACATAGCCCATTAGTCTTCATTATTCTTTAATTCTGCTCGGTAGTTTAGTTGGATTGTTTTAGCATAGCAAAGAGTTTGTTGATTGAAATATGTTTGACTTTGAGTTGACTTATTTTTGTTAATAAATTCTTGTATTTTAAGAAATTGTGTGAATTCATTCCATGTGTGTGCAGAGTTTTGCTGTTCAATAATGTCAGAGCTTGGCTCACACCTTTCAACTTTGTTTTAATACCATCGCCTTACTGGGCTGGTATTCACAGGACAACCCTTAACAGACCAATATATTATTTGATAAAATATTAATATTAAATATTAAATAATATTGTCAGATTAATAATCCCAACAGTTCACAGTTCATAGAGGGGTGTAAGTGTAGTTTGGGTATTGGGACAGGGCCTTGATTTGAACCAGATGTTCCACCAACAGGGCAGATTTCATGATCAAAATGACCACAGTGATTTCTCTTTTTAAAAAGGTACCATAGCATTTTCTTATGTCTACAAAAAATGAATAACACAAACATTTAAAATTATGGTTCATGAAGTTCCAGTTTATAGACAAACAATGTAAGTGGCAATAATTGTCAGGAAGGAAAGGGATGAGCAACTGGATTCAAAACAATCCTCATAACGACTGACATTGTTTCTAAATTCTTTATGGAATATTTGGATTATTACTGACATCTGGTCTCGATTTTATGTCAACATGAGACCTTAGAAATATATTTACAGAGAAAAATTTTGAGTTCTATATCTTTTTTTCCACTGTACATACTAACAGAGACTGTTTACAGCCAATCCATTTAGCATAAGCTTTGCTATTGGTTGCTAAGCTCTAGCACAGCACTTTCTTTACTTTCTATAGGAACAGCAGAGATAAAGCCAAATTGCAGGGAACACCAAAGCACTGTGCGGAAATTAAAATCAGACAGCAGGTTTAATGTTTTCACAGAAATGGCCATAATGACAGCCACAAATTACACCAGGAGAGCTCCAAATATCGCTAAGATGGTAAAGAAAGCCTTCTTTTTCGATTTATCGGCCCTCTGTTTTTTTCTTGTCAATTTTACCCGGTCCTGAATGAGTCAAAGCACAAAGAACAGACGAGCTGGAAAAAGAAATGCTTATTAAGGAGCTGATCAGCAAGGAGAAATATGTAATGTAGGGTGTATCAGGGTAAAAGTGAGCTACAACCCCAACCCATCCAAAGCAGAACAGCCAAACAAATCCTATACTAATATTTCTGATCCTGACCCCACCTGACTGCTTTAGCCCCTGGTAAGTTATGGGGTAAACAACGGCCAGGTGGTGATCCATGCTTGTCAAGATGTGAAGAGCAATTTCTCCTGGAGAAATAATGTTTGCTGCATAAATCCCCACCATTAGAACACCTAAGAGACTAGTGTAAAGACCACAGATGAACATCTTGGAGGAACGCTGCCTTTGCCAGTAACCCAAGCAGAGGACGAGGATGGCAAGAGGTACAACAGCAAGAAACTTGGTGATCATGAAGGTCATGGAAAACACCTGTTCCCTTTTAGAATGATCCCAGCTGAAATATCAGGATGAAAAGTTATTTGCCATTTTGCTTTAGCAGGTCTTTGAGCTTAAAGGAGTCAAATAGAGGGAAAGTAAGTGTGATAGCAGAATATAACTACAGTAAATGCCAAAAATAAATCACACCCCTTGGAAGATTTAGATTTAAAGTCATCTTTTAATTTTGCCAACATGTTTCTTCTGAATGAAAGCAATTTTATTTTTTTAGACTTCCATCTTCAGTCAGAGAGAGAATATGTGGAGGGAGCTAAAGATTAGGGGGATGGTAAGGTGGGATTCCAACCTCAAAGACTTGTAGCTCATCACAAAATATGAATGGTCAAATATACCACTGGAAAAAGCTTTTTAGCAATTATAAAAATTGTGGTTGGAAATAAAGACTTTCTATTCATTACAGAGAAGGTTTTCGACATGACAGTTACGTTCCCATACAAATAAAAACAGATTTTTTTTTCCCAAAGTTGATTTCCTTTGTATAGTGTTTTATTATCTTTAGGGGGGTTTGTATCTAACTTTCAATCAGAAAAAGGCATAATAAAAATAATACTATAAACTATAAATACGAGTACGAGTATATTTTTATTATTTCAATGTAATGGCCGCATGTGCTCATGTTTTTCAAAATCCTGAATGACATTTGTTTTTACCAAACGTTAAGATTACAAAACTTTACAGTCCGATGACAGTTATAAAAGAACGTGGGAAATCAGGTGAAGAAAATGCAGATGATTAGCTCAAAATTGGTTAGTAATAGAGAATATACCAAGAATTTTTTCATTTTAATGAAATATTATTCATGACCAACAAAACATCAGAACATTTCTTCTCAGTACATTAAAAGAGAAAAAGTTTTGAGATAACATATCTAATGTAGTCTCAAGGGTTTGCAGTACTTTTAGCTGTAGTAACCTGAACCTTATTTCTAAAGAACTGAACTGAACAGAGATCCTTTAGGTTCGTGTTGCTGGAATCACTTCCCACTTTTATTTTATATCTGTTGTATATGTCGGTCATGTAATTCTTTACAGGTTCTTAGTGTCAAGTTTTTTTTCCATCAGAAGTCACTTCAACATTTTCCCAAACTTGAAAAGGCTTGCTTCCTCCAAAGAGACGCAGAAACAACTCAACTCAGTCACATTTGTTTATTCATCCTTTCTTTTTAGATGGCTTTCAACAGCAGTGCAACATTCGTAGGACATAAGTAGGTTGATAACCTACAAACAAATGAGATAAACATAAAATATCAGAAACAACAATGATGACTTTGACTTTTCATATTTAACTAGTTTCTTAATTAATGCTTTTAATAATTTACTTTTAACATAACAGGTAATGAAATAGGTAAACAAACTATGTTGCAAAGCATGCATACTAATATGTATCCAACCACAAACAATCAGCAAATTTCCATACAGTTTTAGTTTTTCAAATTAAATATGAATTATATACTTTAAATAATATTGTCCAGTTCCTACCAGCGGTGTCTTTGGAGAAGCTTTCAGCTGAAGTTCTTTCTCTGAATAGAATTCAATCTGAGCACAGGTGAACGGGATTACCTTATAGATTTCTTTCTTTCTTTCTTTCTTTCTATTATTGGCGGATCGCAAGCAACTTTAAGGTGCATACCGCCACCTACTGTACATGAGTGTGTAGCAACACTACTTTACATCTATTAAATTCTATTTTTTAATTTTGTATTCTGAAGATAAATAATATGCTTTCCTTAATCTGTAAATATCCATTATGTTTCCTTCATTTCCCAATTCCTTAAGACTCCATTCTTGTCCCGTCCTTCCAA
>JAHHUM010001709.1:0-12923 GCA_036173005.1 Crenichthys baileyi | reverse complement strand
AATACAAAAGCCAAAAGGGAAATAAAAAACCACAACACAAATAAAAAAGGCCACAACGCAAATACAAAACCCCGAAACAAAAACAAAGCCACAACGAAAAAAAAAAGCCACAACAGAAATACAAAGCAAAACCACAAAAAAACAAACCCCACTGAAATACAAAAGCCACAACGGAAAATCAAAAACCCGAAACAAAAAATACAAAAGCCACAACCAAATACAAAAGCCGTAACACAAATACAAAAGCCACAACGGAAATACAAAAGCCACAACACAAATACAAAAGCCACAACACAAATACAAAAACCACAACACAAATACAAAAGCCACAATGGAAATACAAAAGCCGCAACACAAATACAAAAGCCACAACGGAAATACAAAAGCCGTAACACAAATACAAAAGCCACAACACAAATACAAAAGCCGTAACACAAATACAAAAGCCACAACGGAAATACAAAAGCCACAACACAAATACAAAAGCCGTAACACAAATACAAAAGCCACAACACAAATACAAAAGCCACAACGCAAATACAAACCGTATACACCGTATAAAACTGTCAATGATAGAAATCCATTTATCCAGGATGAATGGTATTACCACTATTGCCCTCTGGTGGCTGTTTTAGACATGGAGGGTTACTCTTAATCAGATTGTTTCTTCGCAATAATCAAAAGAATGACTGATGGATTTAAATTATTCATTAAAATAAGCTTTTTAATAACTATATATAACTAAACTTTGGACTGCCTAGTCCTTCTTCTCCCAACTCCAAAAGTAAAATGAAGAATGAACATCTAAAGCGTAAACTGCATGCATGTCAGAAATGATCTAAATTAGGTTAAACAGGCAAGGCTTTAAATGGAGCCGAGTGCTGAAACTAAACCAACAGTTTTTCAGAAACAGACAAGGAGCATCCTGCAAGCCAAGACTGAAGCATGAAGATGATATCTACAAATGTCCAAAGACATCCCTGGTGTGAGGAGCTGCTGTCTTATTAAAGGCTCTGATGTTTACGTTCAGTTAAACATAGTGCAGTTCAATTCATCCCAAATAATTTCTGTTCATTTTGTCATCTTTAACAAGGGTTTTCTCTTAAGCTGTCTGAGCATCTCATATGACATGAAGCTAAAGCATATCTTGATAATAAATATTCTTCTTTTGAACTTCAGTCTGTCTGTGCTAAATTTAAATGTCGCTAGCTGCAGAGCTTGTGAATCTCAAGTCGATGTGACTCATTGTTCTTCACCAGAAATGACTGGATGGTATCTGGGTCACAGAGGAGAGTCTAACACCACACATTACAGGACATGTTCAAATCAGTAACAAAAGAGTAATTAAAAGATGGCTCCTTATCTGTAAAGTCAAACAACAACTTATTAACAATTATATTTAAATTTTATTTTAACAAGGGATTTGTGTTTGAATATTAAACAGCATCTGTACAAAAATAGATGAGATTAAAGATGAGACTCAACAGCAAGAAATTGGCAGCACCATTGATTTTATTCCGGTAAAGAAAAGAAAGATTTATGCTCTGCATCACAAGTACACTTAGCTGCATTGAGACTGGAAGCAGTTTAGACATGCATATATGCCATCATCCCCACAGATGAGCTGGACTCAGGGGGGCTCACGTCCTGGCACCTGTGCTGGTTCAGCTGGGGCTGGAGGTGAGGGGATGACATGGAAATATCTCATGGTCCCATGTGGGGAACGGAGAGGGGCTGTCCCCACCCCCTTCCTGGAGATCTGTCAGCCGGCCGTGGGCCAAGAGGGCTCTGCGGGGCTCTGGTGGACATCCTGGTTTCACTGTTTCAGCAGGTGGATTGTTTGGTGTGTTTGATCTGATTTGATCTCTGACTTATTCTAACACATAAGCACGTTAAAACACATATTTTCTGTTACTGCACTTAACGTTTGGGGGCCCTCCGTGTTTTACAGTTTATCTCATTGTGGTGAGGGGTCACTAGCTTAATGGCTACCCATTCTGTTGTTCCTCCATCTCTCTCTGAGTCTCCTCCTCTCTCCTGCTCTCTGTGTCAGATGTTCAGTTACTCCTCTGCCTGCTTTAGTTATAATGGTACGTGTCATAAATGTAGAATTTTGTAGCTTTGTACGCGAGAATGTTTGACTCCGCATTGTTGAAAGCCACCGAGGACAGCTCCCCATAGCAGTCCTTCAGCAGAGCCCGCGCAGCTGGGGCCTCAAGCCATCTGGGTGACAGTACGTAGAAAGCATAGTCCTATATCCCAGCCCACAGATCACCACGAACCCATCTGTCTTTCTAACTGATGTTTCCCGCATGATTACCGCAGAAACGTGGCACTAGAGACACCAGTGACCGTAGTCAAATGTTTGCCAGGGGCCAGAACAGGCGACATCAAATCCTACCTGAAACTGCTGGCTAAGAATAAGCTTAAAATAGATTGTTATTCACGCTGGCGGTTATAACACCCGTTTACGCCAATCAGAGGTCACCAGGTTTGATGATGTGATGAAGAACAGAGCAGAGGGAGAGATGAGCCAGGGCTTTGACTCTCTGTCAGAAGTCAGGGACTCTGCTCAGGTGAGATAAACAAAAGCAGACATGGACTTAAGAGACAAGACGCTCCCTTCTTCTCAGATGCACTTAAAAACCAACATAAATGGAAATAAAAATATCCTTTATTGTCGCTCAGTCAGGAAATTCAGGTGTACCAGCAGCAAAGTGACAGGCAAGTTCAAGCATGCAGATTCACAATAAGGTAAAACTATAAAAACTGAAAGTAAGACTAAGAGATTGTACAGTGTAGACAAATTTAGATCAGAAGAAGGATTATTAAAAATAGCTTCCTCAAAATCCAAGAAAAGTGCCACAGAGTAGGACAATTAATTAAATGTACAACATGTGCATGCATGAAAAACAACAACCAACTGCAAGAAATTGAAAAATTGCACAAACAACTGCAGGGATGTAAACACCTAATGAGTTTGTTGGGAGCAGGGAGGGTATAAGGTCTGACAACTACTGGATGGAAAGACCTGTGATTATGTTCTTTTGTGCACCAGCATGCAGCAGCCTTTCAGTGAAGAGGCTCTCCAGTTTCATGGAGCTTCATGCATGGGGTGGGAGACATTGTCCAACAGTGCTGCATTCTAGGACAGAGCTGGCTTTCCTAAAGAGATTATCCTGTCAGCTGTAGATATGCTGCTGCTGATTGAGGACCAACCCCTCAAAGATCTTCATCTGATGCAAGGTCAGACCTTCGGATGTATGGTCTTCCGCACTGGAACTACACAGGAGGTCTTTCACAGCTGTGGTACATTCCCCAGCTTCAGGCTTATGTCAACCATGTATCCCATGATGCCACACAGTTGATCCACGCAGAACCTGAGGAACCTGGAGCTAATGCCATCCTGACCTGCAGCCTTTCGCACCTTTACCTTTCAAGCTCATTCCTCATCTGAAGTGTTGAAACGGACAGGGTGGTAGTAGGAATGACTACTTCCACAGTGATGTCCACAGAGAAGTTAAGGTAGTCTGTGATGCAGTCTATGGTGCTGCCAATCCTACAAAGTGGAGCTGAAACAGTCCCTCAGAGCTTCTTTAGTTTCCTTAGACCATGTCATGTCACAGTCAGAGGTTCTTTGTGTACAAGGGGTTTATACACAGGCTGGAGATGAACCAGGTTGTGATCTGAACCCCCCAGGAGAGAGAGCGGTGAGGACCTGCATGCCTCCTTTGTGTTTGCATACATTAGGTCCAGTGTTTTCTTGTCTCTGGTGCAGAAGGTAACATACTGGGTGAACGTGGGGAAAGTGGAGGGCAGGGAGACAAGATTAAGGACCCCGGATATCAGGAAAAGGGCCTGGGGATGCTTTGTTTGGAGTCTGCTGGTAACAGTGTGGATGACATCACAGACTGCTGATGCATGAGTAGAGGGGTGGACATACACCGTTATCTGATTGACTGGTTATCTCATTGACTGATTGTAGCATAAAGCGCTTTGGGGTCCTCGGACTTGATAAGCGACAGTTTTGCCACAACATACCATTCCAGGACTGTTTGATAGACCTGGTAAACATAACTAGGAGGTATGTGTAAGGTGAGCTTTACTCATGAAAGCCTCCTTATGTTGCTAAGAAATCCTTGTATATCTCCAAAGCTTTACAAAGCTTTACCATGGTTGGATCGTTCGTTCATCATCCTCCGCTTCATTCGGGACTGGGTCACAGGGGCAGTAGACTCAGTAGAGACAACTAGTCTTCACTCTCCCCAGACACTTTCTCCAGATCCTCCGTGGGAAGCCCAAGGTGTTCCCAGGCCAGCCGAGAGACATAGTCCCTCCAGCGTGTCCTGGGCCGTCCCCTGGGCCTCTTCCCGGTGGGACATGCCTGGAACACCTTCCAAGGGAGGCGTCCAGGAGGCATCCGGTATAGATGCCTGAGCTACCTCAACTGGCTCCTCTCGATGTGAAGCAGCAGTGGCTCTACTCCTAGCTCCTCGGATTGCCGAGCTCCTCACCCTATCTCTACGGGAGTGCCAGAGGAAGCTCATTTCTGCTGCTTGTATCCGGGATCTCATTCTTTCGGTCATGACCCAAAATTCATGGCCACAGATGAGGGTAGGAACATAGACCGACCGGTAAATCGAGAGCTTCGCTTTTCGGCTCCCCATTACTGTGACAGCCGCACTGATCTGTCTGTCTGCCATTCTCCCCTCACCCGTGAACAAGATCCCAAGATACTTGAACTCCTCCACTTGAGGCGGGAACTCACCCTCCAAACCTGAAGAGGAAAAGCCACCCTTTTCCAGTCGAAAACCATGGCCTCTGACAGGAGCTGATCCTCATCCCAGCCGCTTCACACTCGGGTGCGAACCGCCCCAGCGGATGCTGTAGGTCTTGGCTAGAGGGGGCCAGCAGGACCACGTCATCTGCCGGAAGAAGAGACAAAATCCACCGGTCCCCAAACCAGACCCCCTCCGGCCCTTGGCTGTATCTAGAAATCCTGTCCATAAAAGTTATGAACAGGACCATTGACAAAGGGCAACCCTGCTTGGAGTCCAAAATGCACCGGGAACAGGTCCGACTTGTTGCAGGCAATGCAAACGAAACTCCTGCTCCGCTTGTACAGAGACCGGATGGCCCCTAGTAAAGGGCCCCCGACTCTGTACTCCTGGAGCACCCCCAACAGGGCACCACAAGGGACACAGTCGAATGCCTTCTCCAGGTCCACAAAATACATTTGGACTGGTTGGGCAAACTCCCATGAACCCTCGAGTACCATGTAGAGGGTAAAGAGCTGGTACAGTGTTCCTCAGCCGGGACGGAAACCACACTGCTCTTTCTGAAGCCGAGGTTCGACTAGCAGCCGGACTCTCCTCTCCAATACCCTGGTGTAGACCTTACCAGGGAGGCTGAGGAGTGTGATCCCCCTGTAGTTGGAACCCTCCGGTCACCTTTCTTATGAAGGGGGACCACCACCCCGGTCTGCCGGTCCAGAGACACTGTCCCTGACTGCCACACAATGTTGAAGAGGCATGTCAACCACGACTGAAACGTGCTATATAAATAAATTTGACTTGACTTGACTTGACAGCTTCACAACATCCAGAGTCTTGAGATACTCAGGGCTGATCTCATCCACCCCTGAAGCCCTGCCACCGTGGAGCTTTTAAACCACCTTGGTGACTTCAACCGGGGTGATGAAAGAGTGCAACCCCGAGTCCCCCGCCTCTGCTTCCACCAGGTAATGCGTGACGGCTTGATAGAGGAGATCCTCAAAGTACTTCATCCACCGCCCGATAATGTCCCCAGTCGAGGTCAGCAGCTCTCCACCCCCACTGTAAACAGTTGTAAGAATTATGATTAGTAGTTAATTAATATTCATCAAGAATCATAATTTAAAATCATAATTTGGAAAATATTAATTTCTTAACCAAAAATCATCACTTACGAATAGAAATCAGAGATGTCCTCTGGTGTTGTGATTATGGGCTCAAAGCTCTTTAATAACTATTAATTATTAACCAAAACCACAAACTGTCACTGTTTATTCAACCACTTCACCGAAGGTGGAGGATCTTCGACCTTGTTTTGACAGATAAATCACTCTTGCACGAAATAAACACAAACGCTTCTCTTAATTATATCTATGAAGATTTATTGAAGCCAAATAATTCTGATATACCATTATTCTGGTCCAAAACCTTCACCTAACTAACGAGCACTATTCTACACAAAGGGCATAAAAATGACTACCTAACAATAATAATAAAGGCAAAATATATATGCATTTAGTGTCTATGAAGATCAAACCATCAGTTTTATGGACAAAATACGGTTTAAATGGAAAGAGACGTCCTTCGGTTGTGTTAATGTCTGCTTGCAGCGATCAGCTGATAAAATGGTGGAGCCACGCCCCTTTAGCCACTATCAGCTGAACGCCCCAAGTCTTGACAAAGAGTCATAAACTCTGAGGCGGGAACTCAGTGGAAAATCTCCAGCAATAAACTGGAACAAAGAGTGGTCAGACCACGAGGTACAGACCGCAGTTGCTTTGAATGAAAAACGTTTAAAAGTCCAACTTCTAACTCCTGGCTGATTTGGGATCAGCCAGACAAATCAAAACACGCACAATTCAGCAGCGCTTGCGCAGTAAATCAAAACACCACTCAGCATAACACAGTTCAATCAGTATTGCATGCAACAAGTTAATACCTTAGATTAACTACTGGTGATTCTACATCACCTTAACTATGCCTCATCCTGCCCAGACCTCTAAATGCACCTACCCGGTTTAATATGAAAAGAACGAAATTAAGCTGACGTTGATTTCTTCTCCCCACCGGTTGAGGATGGATCAGGTCTGACGAAAAAGGAGGGGAGGGGGGGGATCACGCTTCCGTGATCGAATTTAGAAAAAAAACAGTAACTTCTCATCTGTCCAGGAGGGGAAAAGATGAAGAACCGTTAGTCGACTGCACACACAAGGAGGAAAACTCATCTCCTTGGAAAATAGAACCTCTGTAGGTTTTCACCTACACCGAGTGTGGTGTGGTCTTCGGCAAATAAATCCTCTGATCTTCTCGTATCAGACAGATTTCCAGCTTTCAAGCTCTTCCGGGAATAGCCTTGTGGAGCAAAAGTTCGCCAGCGAGCTTTGTTTCTCCAGATATGCGCCTCCTATGCACTGTCCTGTGAGAGAGCGGGAAATGGCACCGAAACTTTGCATCTCAGCCAGTTTATACTCCCAGTGACGTCAGAGCTGCGACGTCTGTTGAGCTGCACATGTCAAAATGTGCGACAAAAATGGATGGCCTCAACACAGCATTGGCGAAGCACTGCTTCCTCCTCCCGAGGCGCCGGACACTTTGCCAGAATCGCTTTGAGGCCAACCGGTAGTCCTTCTCCATGGCCTCACCGAACTCCTCCTAGGCCTGAGTTTTTGCCTCTGCCACAGCCCAAACCGCGGCTCGCTTGGCCTCACGGTATCCGTCAGCCGCCTCAAGAGTTGATAGGACTCCTTCTTCAGCTTGACAGCATTCCTTACTGCCAGTGTCCACCACCAGGTTCAGGGATTGCCATCGTGACAGGCACCACTGACCTTAAGGCCACAGCTACAGGCTGCAGCATCGACAATTGACGCGGAGAACAGGTCCTCTCTGACTCTATGTCTCCAACCTCCCCCGGAATCTGGTCAAAGCTCTCCCGGAGCTGGGAGCTCAGCAGACCCGCACTATACGCTTGGGCCTGCCAAGTCTGTTCGACTTTCTCCTCTTCCGGCACATCCAACTCACCACCAGGTGGTTATCAGTGGACAGCTCAGCCCCTCTCTTCACCCGAGTGTCCAAAACATGCGACCAAAGGTCTAAAGACATGACAATAAAGTCGATCATCGACCTCCTCCCTAGGGTGTCCTGGTGCCAAGTGCCGTGACTAGCACAGAAGTTCAATAATGAAACACCACTCAATTCAGATGGAGGAGGCCATTCCTCCCAATCACGCCTCTCCAGGTGTCATTGTTGTTTCCCATGTGTGCGTTTAACTTCCCCAGCAGAAAAACAGAGTCCCTGTGAGGGGCACTACACAGCACCCCCGACAGGGTCGGCAAGAAGGCCAGACACCCTGCACTACCTGTTCCCGACCCGACGACACAGGGATGGGACCCTCTCATCCACTAGGGTAAACCCCAACACAAGACAGCTGAGGTGGGGGGCCACATGCAAACCCACCCCATCTCGCCGCCTCTCCCCACGGGCCACTTCAGAGTAGAAGAGAGTCAAGCCTCTCTCCAGGTGCTGGGTTCCAGAGCCCACGCTGTGCGTGGAGGTGAGCCCGACTATATCTAGTCGTTATCTTGTCATTCCACGTCCCTAGAGCCAACCTAAGCATCCAGAGATCGGGCCGTCGAGGTCTCCACCTTCGTCAGCTGCCTGATCCTCTTTGCACCGGTCCCTCATGGTTCCCCCTGCAGGCGGTGGGCCCACTGGGGGATGGCCTCGCATCTCTCATTCGGGCTTGGCCCGGCCGGGTCCTGCGAGGAGCAACCGGCCACCAGGAGACCCTAAGACTCTCGTCGGAGAGTCCCAGGGTCGGGACTCTCCTGACCCCAGGCCTGGCTCCAGAGTGGGACCCCAGCTCCACTATATTGGACGACATCACATGCTTAGATTGTCTGGTCCTCATGAAGGCGTCTTGAATGGCTTTACCATGGTCTGTTCCTAAACAGACCATGGTAATTTTTCTGACCTTTTCTCTGTTCTTGTGTGCTTTTAATTCACATACAAATCAAAGGCAGCATACAAGGTTTTCTGTGAGTAGTAATCATATTAATTCTACTCCATTTTGGACTTGCGTACACGAACGGCTCTCTACATGGCGTATGCAGGGCAGAGGGAACTTCTGGGTCACACCACTTGTCAAAAACAAAAATTATAATGATTGAAAGTTAGTGCTTCAATCAATGCCCGAAATCAATATATATGTAGGGGAGAACGATAATGGAAAATTGTTTCCATCCATATTAGGAGACGTGTACAAAACCCTAATCTGAGAGAAACAAATCTGCATATTTAAATAAGAAAAAACAGGGAAAACTTAAACAATTACAAACAAATCTAAAAGGATCAGAAAAATAAAAACATAAAAATACTTTGGATGAGAGAAAATAGCAAGAAATTAAACTAAATAAAACTGAGCTAAACTGTATTGTAGAAGAGGACAATAAAAAAATGTATATGAAACAAAGTTTTTATGAAGCAGGAAGTAAGTCCACTAGATTGCTGGCATAAAAAATTAAAAAGCATGTGGCAAAAAATATATTTACAAAATCAGGGATCCTTTCATTAATTTGATAAAATATAAGGCAGAAGAGATCAATAAATATTTAAATAAATAATTTCCCAAGCAAAAATCAATAATAATGATCAGATACATAAATTGTTTGAATCTTTAAATTTACTTAGAGTAAGAGAGGATCAAAACCAGATACTGACAAAGGAAATTAGAGAAGGAGAAATAAACTTAGAAATCTCAAGGTGAAAACCAACAAGGCCCCAGGCATGGAGGGACGCACTTCTGAGTTTTATAAACTACATAGAAAACTGTTGGGAAAAAGTTTTCCTGATACACCTTTATTAGGAGAGAAAAGACAGACACTCAAATTTTTAGAAAGACAAATAATACTTGCAAGGAGTTTAACCAAATACAACCTGTACAGTGACTCCAGCTGAACGAAACACAGGGAATGTGTCTCCATGTATCTACAGCTCTCCACCTCCACATACTTTAGTTTTACACACACCATCATCTTTGCACAGTTTGTGATCTAAGGGCTCTCCCTCTACCTCCGGAGTTGGGTGAGATAACTTCTAGCAGATACTACTTAGTGGAGTTTCGGCTTCAGTCTTTGAAGGTCACAGCACTCCTGTGAGAACTTACATCTTCACATAAGTTCATACTCGGTTCAGTCTGTACACAGCACACAGTAATATAACATTAATGCTATAGAAATACAAAGTATAAAGGATCTTAACATTACAAACACAAACATTTTTCTAACATTGATCCCTCTGCTAAACAAATATGTTTAACTAGGCACTAAAGAAAGTAAAAGTTCCTGAGGGGAAACTAATTTCAGTTATCCCTAAAGGAAGGAAAAATAAACTGGACTGCACAAATTACATACCAGTCAATATCCTACACCACAGTTAGGATCAAAGTCAATGGGAATCTTTCAAATTATTCCAGGGCAATTATGAATATAAAATTATACATATTTCCATTTTTATCTCTTTCTCTCTCTCTATACAGATAGATAGATAGATAGATAGATAGATAGATAGATAGATAGATAGATAGATAGATAGATAGATAGATAGATAGATAGATAGATAGATAGATAGATAGATAGATAGATAGATAGATAGATAGATAGATAGATATCTTTCATCCATCTTTCAATCTTTCAAACACAACATGCAGGATTTCTGTACTGAATATTACTAAAGTAAGGTAGTAGAGGGTTGACTTTAATGAGGGTTGTCTTTTAGCCTTTTGGTCCCGTATGTTTTAATAATGTCTTTTTTACAATAAAACATGTCTTGTTCTTTTTCTCTGAATCTTTTTTATGTGTTTACTGAAATGGAAATGTTGTGTATGGAGGAATTGATCACAGACGGGAACTGTGACCATAAGGGGATGTAAATCAGACTGTTGTAATATTCTCAATGTTTCAAAAATAAAGAATATTAAAAAATTAATGTTGACATTCAAAACTCTGTTTAATACTTGAAGAGTATATGGCCCAGATTGGTTTCCCCTGCTGCTCCTTATAACAATAAATTGTTGCATACATTCTTGGCCAACACGTTTTAGTTGGACAGTTGGACACCAAGAGGCAGAATTTAGCCCTGCATAACAAAGCCCTGAGAAGAAGACAGTTGGTGTCTTCATGGGTTTGGAAGTTATCCAGAACATGTACACAGGCATGACTGAGCTAATCCTGCTTCCAGCGACAACAAACTGTCTTGGCATGAGTTAATATGGCCAGACAGCGCCAGGGTGAGACATCTCCATCCAGAATCTACCTCTCAGCTGCATCACTTGGTGCCAAAGTTTTCCCAGTCCATCATGTTCTTTCTAGCTGTACCATCAAGGGCCAAAGTCATCAAAATCTAATATGAGCCTTCTGGATGAAGCAGTCAATGCCAAACATTATCAAAACAGAGTTTGTGTTTCCAACCGAGCCATTTTCAGTGACTGCCCTCTGGTCGTACCAACACAAAGACAAAGAACAGAAAGGATAAAATAATGATGAAGCAATCTCTGCCCTGAGTCATCTTCTGCATTCAAATTATAAATAAATAAAAATAAATCGGTGGTTGGTACTTGGATGTCATCTTTACCCATGTCCGACTCTTATTCCTTTTTGTTGAATATTGATTTTATTTCCAGCAACAAGCGAACACTTTAGCCTCTGGTTATTTAAAACATATGTCTCCTACTGTAGGTCAGTTATCTGAACGTCGTTGTCCCACAAGAGCCCTCAGGCACTTCAGAAAATATTCCAGTGAGTTAATAAAAGACTGGAATAACACACATTCTGGAAGGAACAGCTCAAGAGATCATTCTTCAAACATTTTATTAGCTTTTTTACGTGATTAAAAGAGGTGTTAGTAAGTGATTAAAACATATACAGCAAAAGATAGAAAATAAATCTCTTGGTCATTTGTATTTTACTAACAGCCAGCCATCCAGCTCATTGAACTAAAGATTTGTTGCTGCCATAAGTTTAGTTTCTCAGTTTAACTGATCTGATATTGCTCTCCAGGATATCCTGTTTATAACTTCCACAGATGCATGTTTTCTATGGGGCTCTCTTGACAATAAAGAAAAAGCTATTGACATTTACATGTCATTGAGTGTTTGCAACTGTCTGGGGAAATAAGGCATCTAATGTAAAGTAAACTAATTGCAGTCTTGTGAATAATATCACAGGGAGGTTGCTATTTTGCCAGAAAATGTCTCAGAGCCTCCAGGGACAGACTCGTGCCTCAATGTTACCTCAGGGCAGAATAATAATCATACTCCCTTAAGGTAGTGGGAGTGAAGATGTGTAGACACCATATGTCTTGTCTTTAAAACACGGAGGAGCTTGTCATGGTGTGGTTTTCAGAGCAGACCCAAATGAGAAACAGGCAGGCAGGAGCAGTTCGGTGATTTAAAGAATTTAATAAATAAAAGGTGAAAATTTACAGGCAGGCATGAGGTGGATGATGCATGGAGCAAAGACAAAAAAACCAGGCATGAATATGGCATGAAACAGCTGAGGACATGGGCAGGCTTGGCATGGCAAACAGTATTCCCCAGCAAGGAGTAAACTGAACAGAAGGATTTATAAAGTGGATAGCTCAGGTTAAATTAGGGGAGGCAGACGGTGCAGGTGGACTGAATGAATCTGATGGCAATGGCTGCGGCAAAGAGCAAAAACAAAACATGACTGGAACTAAACATAAAGCCAAGGACATAATCAAACTAAAGGGAAAGTAACAGAACATAAAATGCAACATAAACAGAATGGATTGGAGCACCGCCTGGAAAACAGAGACAAGCATGATCAGAGACCCAAAACAAAGCTCAAACACCTTCATGACAGGAGCTGTTGTATTAGAAGAACAGCTCTGTCATAAATGATGAATAATTACAAATCTCTCTACATATTGTCACTTTAAATTAACTGCTGATATTATGAGGTTTTTTAACAATAATACTCTTGTCATGACATGGCTGAATGCATTCATTTAAGACGTACAGGGACCTGCTGACCCCTCTACATTTATTACAATGAGCTTCTGAAAAAAAGTGTCTGGAACAAGACAAACTGCAACTAATAACGGTTTGGAAATTGGTATAAATTGACTACATTTGTT
>JAHHUM010001708.1:0-13338 GCA_036173005.1 Crenichthys baileyi | reverse complement strand
AGGGGGGGCCTGAGCCCCATAGGCACAGAGAGCTACCAACACGTCGCTTAGTACTCTTCCGCTACACAGAACCAACAAGTCCTGTACCAACAAGTCCTGTAACCATACTCTTATTTAAAGTTGGTCCGACAAAATGGAAGATTACTTCTCAACACAGGAAAAGGATTTTTCTAAAGTGGATCTTCAGTCAAAACAGGAGATTTTAGAGAGACGAAGATCAAATCCAAAGCTGAAAGATCTATTTCAAACAAGTGGGAAAAAGGTAATGCTCTCTTTTCAGTCAGAGTGGTACACCCGAAAACAGTGCAGAGTACATGGACTTCATATAAAAATAAAGGTAGGATCATACACGATTTCCAGTTTAAGATAAAAACAAGAGAGGTCAGCCAAAATGAAAAAAATAATTATAAATAATCTAATTGACCTTATACAAACCATCTTTTGTTTTTCTTGCTATGGTATTGTTAAACAGTATGGAATTGATTAAAGCATAATTAAAATCTTTTAAAATGATTAAATGTTTCAATTAAGGTCAAAATTGAAATATAGGCCTCTGTTTTGGGTTCATTTATTTGTACATCTGACTCCAGAGGAGGTCTGTGCCTCACCAGTCATGAACCCCATCACACATGACTGGAGAGGACCCAGGACTCTAAATGAACTAGAGAGATTTTTCAAAGACGAATGATCAAAGATTCCTCTCTCTGCATGCTCCTTGCTGTAAAATAGGGTTGTGCAAAATCAGCAGGGGTAGCATCCTTGAATTTTGTTAAAAACAATTATATCTTAAAATTTTTCTTCAATGAGTAAATGTTCTCAAATGTGATAAAAGCGGAGTTCATTTTAAGGCTTTTTATGCATCATATTTCTCAGTCGGGTGCCAATAGATGTGGCTCACGCTTTTCACATACACACACAGCCTGATTCACCTATGACTCAAAGTGAGACCAAAGTTTAAATCATATATCATGTCACATAGAGATATCACCTATAAGGTAACAGCAGGAACTGGTTTAACTAACACTAACACAATTCTAATAACAGCTGTAACAGTAATTAAAGAAGAGCTTTGTGAAATCACATAAAACCATTAGCTGAACAAGAACAGTTACATACCTACACATATGGAATATGTATGGTCATGTGGTACATTACAGCAAAGAAAGAACAAGCTTGTAAACGCATAATAACTAATGATTAGTCAAATACAAGCAAAGGAAGTGACAACTTGCACAATCAATGTTGCACAGGGGAGAAAAAAAAAAAACGTGATAGACGCAGCAGCTCCTTCCCATTCAATACGAAGCTTAAAAGCTGCACTCCATCACGTCTTTCAAAATCTGTTTTATGGAGGGTGCATGCGAGTGAAGTCCTTAAGGGATTTCTTTTTTAGAAACGGGAGATTATAGTTTACACGGACATTAAACAGATTAAGCCAGTTGGCTCTCTAAAGGCAGTTTATCTAATGGAGAAAATGTGGTATGCTAATTGAGAAATTCCGATGGTAAATTTATATTTAAACCACTCTGTCTCTCTCCTCTCTTCTTCTCTCCCGCCCTTTTCTGCGGGAAGACTCAGAGTTTGACTTGATTAAATCAAAAGACTAATCACGGCCATAAGCTTCGAGACATTAGCTGAGTAAAAACGGTGTTTGCCATGCTAAAAGGTAATTGTCTCGGAAAACTCCATCGATGACAGATTCAATTCCATTCGGTAAATGTTTAATAAATGCTGTTCAAATAGGCGGGCCTATCTGGCAGTGCTTGGAAAACAAAGGGAAACTTTAATTGCTTTAATCATCCCCAGCTTTGACGTTGTTATTGGCCTTAAAAATAGCAGTTAACAGAAACTGTCCAACGCAGGAAATTGAACCACATTTGGAGAAAGATGCGCAATTAAGATAGGGGCATCCCGAGTAGCCGCGTCCCAGTAAAGTGTTGTGGCTGGGAAAAAACATTCCAAGTCATACAAAACTATTCAATTAACAGAAGGACTCGAGGAAAACAGCCCTCCCTGTTATGTATCACATACTTTAATCAGATTGGAAGCAATTGTACTCCTTTTTTAAAAAAATCCCTTAATACAAACATGTTAATTAACAGAGAGAAAAGTGGAAAGATCTATTTTTCATTAGTGGGTGAAATAATGTTCGCCTTTAAAATCAAGGGAAATCAACTGCCTGCTGCAGTTAAACCAGTCAGCGGTGTAAATTCCCTGCCAGCATTTTTATTTAAAACCTCATTAATGTGTTTCAAGCCCAGCATTGCTGCAACTTTAATCTGCACTAAAAGGAAATAATGCGTTTCCTGCTTTATTTACCAGCCTTACTTAACAAGTGTTCCTGTACAATTAGAATTGTTAATAGATCTGGAAACAAAAGGACTTTGAAGGTGGGAAAGTGCTGACATAATTTCACAAGGATTGGGGGGGGGGGGGGGGGGGGGGGGGGGGGCAACACACACTCTTGAGAGAAAAAAAACCCAAAAAGATCTAATGTAAATGTAGTTTCCTGAAACACAGGCGTACTGCAATGTAGGTCCCACTCATTAGAAAAGCCACGCAGAGGACATAAATCAAGGCCCCCGTAAAACATTTCATTGCCACACAACACTAAATTACACACTTGCCGGTTTGCAACTCTGATTGTGTTTAAACATTGTAATTTTACTGTATTCCCATTAAATCCATGCCAACCTTTACAATCCATAAACCGAGTATCTGTAATAAACGTTTATAAATGTCAGAATTTGCATTTGGAGAGAAAAAATAAAATAAACCACCCGGCTACATTTTTGCAAATATCAAATCTATGAACCTTTCAACATTTTGTCAAACAAAATGCTAATTGTACCTTAAGGAATTTAGGAGACAAGTGACAAGAAATGAGATGCAATGTCCTTTGGAATTAGGATATCAGCTAAACTGGAATTAATTAGAGGTGAGGGCGAAGCAAAGTAGAGGAGGGCTGTTTAGCCTGAGAACAAAAGACAATGACAGGATATACAAAATAATATCAAAGCCTAATATGCAGCCAACATAAAAAAAACATTATTTTTGTTGATCTCAAACATAGAACTGACAGGATAGGATTCAATAAAGTCCAGATGGATTTCTGTCGACTAAAACTGATTAGCACTGGCAGCTATAACTGCCTATTTATTCATTATAAGATTGCAAGTTTTGGTAACTAAAGCTAGTTGAGGTTATCAACACCAACGGTAATCATGGTCAGCTGATCAATTCATTTTCACTTTACAGGAAACCAGAAATAGATGATTTCTAATAGTACCACTATTAAACACCAAGACATATTTCCCCCCAACCAAACCTTTAGTTTTTTTTTGCAGTTAACTGGAAGCTAAAACACAGAACTGTTGGCACAGAAGTACAACTAAATAACGAGTAGCAATTATTTTTTCACACATCTCGGACTTAGGTCAGAGTTCATGATTCGTCAATGAGAAAGAGACTGGGCTACAATGGCGTCCAGGGAGAGTTTCAAGGCCAAAACCACTGCTGACCAAAAAAACAAAAATGTCCCACATTTTGATGATCCTCAGGACTTTTTGGAAGGTGAGCAGAGTGGTACATCTGACATAAAACTAAACCAGTATTTGAGTAAAAGAACATCCTACATCCTTCGGTCAAACATAGTGGTGGTAGTGTGATTGAATGGGGCTTCTGTGGTTCTTTGGTTCTGGATGACTTGCAGAAACTGATGAAACCAGGTATTCTGCTCTCTACCTAAATGTCCTGAGGGAGAATTTTCAGTCATCAGTTCATAACCTTAAACTCAAGGATACCTTGGTTATGGAGCAGGAAAACGATCCAACGCACACAAAAAAAATCGGAGATGTTTCGGCTTGACCTTAAACAGTCACTGCTTTCACTGCTTTCAGTCTCTTCATGCTCAAAAATCTCTTCATGCTCAAAAATTCAGTGTGGCTGAAATAAAACAATTCTGTGAAGAAGAGTTGGCAAAAAGTCATCCACAGTGCTGTTGCAAAAGCTTGAAAGCGGTTGCTGCCTCCAAGGGTGGAACATTCAGCTTTTAGGTTTAGAGGGTGACTAGTGTTTTTCCACATAGAGCCAGGTTGGTTGGGAGAGTTTTTTCCCTTAATACATGAAATCATCATTTGAAAATTGCTTTCTACTCAGGTTATTTTTGTCAGATATTAAAATTGGTTTGGTGATCTGAAACAAGAATATTTGTGTGGATGTTACTAAGCAGAGTCATTTTTGAAATCCCAGTTTTATTACAAACACTTGCAAACTTTAAATTCAAAATAATAAAAGACACAATCTCTGTCTAAATATGATCCTCTAGCGATCGTCACATACTAGAATTGTTTTTTTCACCACAGCATAAAAACGTATGCATCATTTTAACATCCTTGGCTGTTTTTTTAATACATCAGAAAGTCTTGACAGGGCAGCACACTGTGTTATAATATCTCTCAGTTAGCAGCGGGTCACGATGCTCTGCTGACTTTATAAACTATAAATCAAACAACAATGATTATTCATGTCATTCCTCAAAGGTCCTTGAGAGGATCTTGATGCAGCAGTGATTCAACCTTTCGTATTAATTCAAACTTGGCTGAGATCAGACCATCTGGGCCCTTGTATTTCATGATTAATGCCAAAGAGTTGATTCATTTTTGCAACTGGGGGTTTAATAAACAAGGATTTCAGAGCTAAATGGCACATACAAATGCTGGGGATGAACTCATTCATAGCATCTCATTTGTGTTCTTAGTAATAAAGCCAACACATAATTGCTCCCCTACAATCATCTTCCAGATTCACAAATATTGGGATTTTGTGATTAACATAATGTGTTTCTTCCATGGAGGAAATAATCCAACAACTGTAAGAAGCCTTCAGACATATGTACATAAGATTCTTTATTTGGTCCAAATTAACTTACCACTGCTACAGAATGATTAAGGCTGGCAGAGAAAAAAATAATTACTGTTCATCATTGTACAGATTAGGCATCAATAAACTTTTCCCTTTTAAAGTGATGTTGTTTGCACTAGACACTAAGGCTTAGCAAACAAAATTAACTTTGTAATCCTCCTCCCACTAACATTCTTTTAGTTTGTTTCAATGTCACAGCTCTAACTTCATAAAGGAAGGTATTAGTGCGGCTAAGTGTGTTACAATGTGACACCAAGACAGCACGCAACAGTGACCTCTACAGGAGCAAAGACAGACATCCATTGATGTCTTGATGCTCTCCGATGAGCTGTTGGATATCTTTACTAACTTCCTAGGTGTTTTAGGTATGGTAAAGCTAAAATAAATTAAACATGTGAATGTTCTCACTGAAATGAGCTGATTCATGGCAAAACTCCTATAATGTCCTGATTTTTTTTTTGATCCAGATATTTCTAAATTAACAGTGCCTTGGAAAAAGACCCCTTACCCCTTGAATCTTGTCATGTTACAATCAGAAACTTTGATGTATGTCATTAGGATTTTATTTGATACATTAACACAAACATGGTTTTAAAAATGTTTTTACTAGTAAAAATCTGGTTCTATATAAAATCTTGTGTGCTCACCTTTTGTTGCAAATACGACTGCAAATCCTTAGGGGGTATGTCTCTATCAGCTTGCACATCAAGACAGAAAAAATGTTGCTAATTCTTTTTTTTTGTAAGATATCCCAAGCTCTGTCAGATTGAAAAAAAGAATGGCTATAAGCATCAATTTTCAAGTTTTGCCAAAGATCTAAATCCGATTTTCATAGCTCTGGCTGTATGTTTAGGGTTGTTGCCCTGCTTGAAGGTTGAGCCTCCACCACAAATTAAGTCTTTTTCATCTCCTAGCACGTTTTCTTCCAGGATTGCCCTGTATCTAACTTCTTCCATCCCTCAACTTTGACCAGTTTCTCTGTCCCTGCTGAAAAAAAGCATCCCCACAGCATGATACTATCACCACCATCTCACAGTGGAGACGATGTGTTCAGGGTGATATTCAGTGTTAGTTTTCTACAACAAATAATATTATGGATTTCATCTATGTTATATTTGGCATGCATGCCAAAACTTCAGTTTTGTTCTCATCTGAGCAGAGCACCTTGATATTGTTTTGATCTTTACATGACATGTGGTAAATTTCTTATGGCATTCTTTTATCAATGGCTTTCTTCTTGCCATTCATCTGATCACTGTCAACTGATTTATTTGTACAAACTTTGAAAAAAGTGTATCTGTTTCTCTATGTGACAAAATAAAAAAAGTTCAAGGAGTATGAAAGCTTTTATTGGCCACTGTACACATTTACAAATGTGCGAAAAAGGTCCTCTTGGTCTAATTTTAAAGCTCGGGTAAGACCGATAAGTGTACTTTAAAAAAGAAGATGAAAAAAGGTTGGGAAAAATGCCCCCCACAAACCTGAATCCACTCTGCCTTCTGACGAATGCTGGTAACAGAGCGGACCAGTGTCTTTGATAGCATGAAGTTGGTGCCAAGCCACAGAGACCACAGCCAAGTGCAGGATCAGAGCAAAGGAATGAATGATGCTCAGATAAGGGACAAAGTAAAAAGAGGGCAGACCAAACAGGAAAAGTAAGAAGGGAGAATGTGCGGGGCGTTGCCTGTCCAAGCATGAGAACGTGGAGATATGAACTTGTCGCATTCCTCTTGGGTTTTGGTGTGCAATTTTTGGGCCATGTGCATTTGCTACATAAGGACCACAGAAAACCAATACACATAATCAAAACATGACTCATTTTACAAAATCGTAAGCTCTACACATGGGCGGTTATAGACAGGGGCTAGTGCCCCTGTTGAACTGCTCCTGGCTCCTGTTATGGCCCCTGTACTGAAGACACAATACCAAATCAGTTTCTTCTTATTATATGTGCTGATAACCTGATTATATGTCCCTTGGACCAATTTTTTTTTACTTTAACAGTTTTACTTTAACAATGAATAAAAAAGTAAGCTGTTGCACTTTTAGCTTCAGCCGTATTGAGATTGGATCACATTGGATTTTCATCTGCAAGGTCAGGTGTCTGCAACCTGTAGCGCCAGAGCTGCAAATGGCTCTGCAGCTCACTTAATACCTAATATATTAAACGATGAAATATTGCCCTGTTTTTCTTTGTTTCATTCTTTTGTTCTGTGCCCCATTAAAAAAAAAACAACAACACTGGCTCCACCCTGGTCCCCCTGGTAAATTTGGTCTAGAACCGCAATCCTTCACTTAATAACCTGAAGTCTTTTTAGAAACGGGATAGAAAAGTCTGTTTAGTTAAAGAGTTGTTGGGCAGACAGAACATATTCTCAATATGTGGCAAAAAACTGACACTGCACATCAAAAACAATCCTCAAAGTAAAACACGGTGGTGGCAGCATCATGCTGAGGGAATGCTTTTCTTCAGCAGGGACAGGGAAATTGGTCAGTGTTGATAGGAAGATGGATGGAGCTAAATACTGGGTAATCCTGGAAGAAAACCTGTTGGAGGTTGCATATGAGACTGGGTTGGAGGTTCACCTTCCAGCACAGCACGACCCCTTACATACAGCGAGAGCTACTATGGAATGTTTCAGATTAAAGCATGTTCATGTGTTTTAGTGGCCCAGTCAAAGTTCAGATCTAAATCCAATTTAGATTGTGTATAAAACTTAAAATTTGCTGTTCAGAGATGGTTCCCATCTAGTCAGACTCAGCTTGAGTTGTTATGCAAAAGAGAAAATATTTTGCACTAATTGTACAAAACTGGCAGAGACATAACCCAAAAGACTTGTAGCTGTAACCGTAACTGCAACTGTGTCTTGGTATCCCAAAAAAACCTCTATAAAATATCATGTGTTTGTAGCGTGATAAAATGTGAAAAAGTTCAAACAGTATGAATACTTTTGCAAGACACTATAGCATCAATGGCACAATTGCGAAGCTTAAAATGCAAAATTAGTGACTGTGAACAATGAGAATGGGGGGGGGGACTCATGAGCCAATCTGTCTCCTTTCCCACAGAAGAAACCAGGACGACAGAAGCAGTGTTGAACCCCCCCGCCCCCCTTTCCTCCTTACCCAAGTTCTCCTTTATATATTCAAATTCACTTCAGCAGCATAAAATTCTCCCAAGAGACAGCATTGTCCTCCTGCTTGTCCCTTGGGCTTCCCTTCTCTCAGTAACATCTCTTCACTCCTCACAATTTAGCCGTATACCTAGAAGACAGGCTTTTTTTTCTTCAACCCACACACAGCACCCTTTCTAAATAGTTCAGTACAATTTAGTGAAATTAATCAAAACGTCTTTAAAGGCAGGCGCTGAATATACAGAAAGTTTCAAACACTGCACATTATTCGAGTGCAGTGAACAGCTTTGAAAACGCAGAGTAAGAATCTTGGTTGTGTTATTATGTGTGAAAACAAAGGTGTACCCACATTTTCTTCCCCCTCCTCCTGTGTCTTATTGCCTTCGGGAAACTTGGAATGGCAAATTTGACACCGATGGCTGAGTTGCAATTGCAGTTACGAATGTATGAACACTATAGTTTTATAAGAGTGCGGTCCAAATGTTTCAAAAAGCGTATAGAGGTCTGCTCTGATGAACTTGAATGTGTGATTCTTGGTGCAGAAAGTAAGCATAATGCCAACTCTATAGTGAGGAGGCTTTACTGAGTGAAATGAAAAGCCTAAGGCATTAATACAATAACACAAGAGAGGAACGGAGAGATAAAAAAACCTGGAGCTGAAACACACACCTAAATGATCAGTAGTGAAAGTTATTCTTTATGTTTTTGTGAAATATTTCATACAGTGACTTGTAAAAGTTTTTACACCTCTTAAACCTTTTTTTTTGACAAATGAAAATGTGAAAAGCATGGCATGCCTTTGTTTTCCGCTCCTCTGAGTCAACGCTCAGTAGAAATGCCTTTCACTGCGATTACAGCTGCAAGTCTTTCGAGGTATGTCTCACATCTAGAGGCTAAGATCTACAGACTGGGCCATTCTAACACATGGACATCTTTTCATCTACACTGTTCCATTGTAGCTTTGGCTATATGTTTAGCTATATGTCATTGTGAAAATGAATCGATCAGCTGACCATGATTACCGTTGGTGTTGATAACCTCAACTAGCTTTAGTTACCAAAACTTGCAATCTTATAATGAATAAAGTTGAACCTCTACGCTTGTCTACCATGTTTTCTTTAATTACTGCCCTGTATTTACCTCCACCTATTTTCCTATCAGCTCTAACCACCTTCCCTGTCCTGCATCCCCACAGCATGATGCTGCCACCACCATCTGCAGTGTTATTGTATGTTGTATTTGTTGTTGGAAGTCAGGGTTTTTTTTTTCAAGTTCATACTGGGAAATACAACAAGAACGCCTGCGAAAGTTGGAGCTCTGAGTCCTGAGTTTTATGATTTTAATTATTATTGTATTTGGTATTAATTATTTGTATTCTTTAATTTGCTGTTTTTATTTTTGATGCTATTTTAATTTACAAATTTTTTAATCATTTTTATACCCTCTTTGTCAAGCACTTTATGATTTCTATCTGTTAAAGGTAGTATATGAAAAAATTTACTTACCTACTTACACTATTGCAGCAGTGCAAAGTGAACGTACTGAAAGTTGCTGTATAAACTATTTCTTAGTACATCTGAGGGGTTTATATTGTCTTAACCCAGTGTCACATAGTACTGTAAAGGCTCTAAATGTGTTCCTTTAGTGTTTGAACCCATAAAATTAAGATAAATGTTTTTAATATCAGCTTGTATTGCTAATAACACTTAACTAACTCCAAATCTCACTGTTTTCTGACCTACACATGAAATGCGCTCAACTCAGGTGTAACATCATTCCCAGCTCTGCACTCCGACTTCCAGGAGAAATCAGAGTCAGCAGTAGTTTTCTGCCACACATGGGATTTTGCATGTCAACCAAACTAGGGAACCTCTCTCAACATTTCATGTGCCCTCAACACACCTTGTAACAAATGTTACACTGTACCTGGAGGTTTTTTTTTCCCAAGATTTGCTTTTTTGCCATTTTTCCACGAATATCTGCAGATCCTCCTGATTTTGCGATTGTACCATTCACTTTCACACAGATTGAGCAGTGCTCTATGACATATTCAAATCTTGGCAAATTGTTTGAAAAATGTTAAATGCTGTGTAATATTTCCTTCCACGTGGTACCTTTGCACATGTTTGTGATGGTCTGTCATATAAAATACCAATAAAATAAACTGTTGTCTGTGGCTGTGTTGTGACCAAATGTAGAAAAGTCCAAGCGGTGGAAATACTTTTGCAATGCACTGTAGATTTTAATTGTTGGGAAAAAGCAGATGAATGGAAAACTGCAGAGAGGACTGATATTGTGAGGAGTTCTGCCAAAAGGGTTTTCACCAAAGAGAAAAAAAATCATTATCACATGAAACCACTTTTGTGTGACTGAATTTATCACACTCTAAATATCCCAATATTATCATATCTTTTCACTGCTGGCATGATGCAAATAGGCTCAATGACATGCTTGCCTATACAAAACTCTCCCACAGGGTTCTAATAAAACAGAACAATTTCCCCACTCTCCATTCTCCCTTGGAAATGGAGCAGTCTGCGAGGCCCTGTGATCTGCCGCAGACAAAATGAGACGCAGCAGCTACAACAGAACTGAGACGCAGGCAGAGTATTCCCCTGCGCTCCCTGAATAGATAAAGCTTCCCTTCACATTCCTTTTATTCTTTCAAAAAGCAACGCATCAGAGGCCAAATATTAATTCTTCTCGTCATATGGAGGAGCTACACAAGTGGCATACTAGGATGTGGCCTTTTGAATGATTAACGGAACACATAAAGGGTTTCTTGTGGCGCTTTGAACTTTCCGTGGTGTTCTGAGCACCCTCAACCTATTCCCTCGCTCTGCAGGAGACTTGATGTTAAAAGACAACATTAATGAAAGCTCTGTAACAGGTAGAGACAGAGGGATTAATGCAATCTAAACACAGGAAGGCTCTAACAACTAGCACGAGCCAGCAGGTAAATAGAGTAACATTTTTCCTCACTTTGCCTCTTTCCTCACTCCATGAATCTTTTTTAAAGAAATGCCAATAGATCTGATTACCTAATTTTCTATTCCCTCTCTCCCCAAGCCCATAAAGATGCACGTGTGGATGGAGGGGGGTAGGTGGGAGAAACACTTCAAGGAATGACATTGACTGGGGAAGTGCTGACTTGCACCGCTGTTTGTCTTTTGATGTGAGAGATCAAATCAATGTACTCGCCATTCTCGGAGCAACGCACAGGCAGATTAGCATTAGCCTCAAGGTGCCTGCTTGGCCTCAATCGTTAGCATTTACATGTGACTCTCCAAATAAGCAGCGTTTACTTGATAGGTGCAAAAAGCAAGCACACCATTTGGGGTGGAGTAAAGTGTACCGGCTGTCATAATGAGACCTTAGCCAGACACAAGCATTTTTTAAAACAGTTTGAGCAGCATTATTTGTCACTGGTCTTGTGTGCAACGGTGCCTTCACATGGAAAATACAATGATGAGATCTCCTGAGTGCTTAAGTCAGATGGATTGAACGCTCTTCGGGGCGCTGATAAAGGTTGATTTCGGGTTGGACCAACATCATTGTGGCAAAACTAATGCAGAATAATTATCATATTTTGCCCTGTCAAAAGCCAGAGTGATAATATATTTAATGCTCTCTGTGCAGGAAATGCAAAGAGGCCATGTTCAAGGATTTAGATTTTGGTGCTTTGTATTAACTTTTTACAGCACCAAATAGGGCAATTCTTTATGTACTGACCATATGTAAGGTCGTGCCACCAGGGGGGTATTTCTATATGCTTTCACAACCAATAATTTAAAATAAATGTCTAATCTACTGGACCAGTTGACAATAGCTAGTGTCAAAAAGTCAGTATAGACAGCCAGCCTTTAATTTATTGTTGTAAATTTGTTGTCCAAATGTTTGGTCGTCACATAACCAACTTTTTCTGGTACATACTGGAAATATGTACTGAACTATATATAAATTTATATGTATCGTCTATTTTCCAAGCTGGTACATAAATGTCCCCCTGGTGTATACCAACCAAAGAATTGGTCACTGTTATATAGAGAAGTAATATTGATTCAATAGTTATTTGCTGGCTCTGATTTTGCTATCCAAATTAGATTGCCAACAGAAATGTTAGATGGGATGCCTTGTGGCCGCAGTAGAGTGCCATGTACAGACTTCAACGCAGCTGTCCCGGGTTCGAGTCCCAGTCCTGCTGACATTTGCCGCATCTCTGCCCCTTCTCTCTGCCCCATTTCCTGGCTGCCTACTTTCAGGAAAAATTATAAATAAAGGCTACAAGTGCAGCGAAACAAAATCTAAAAAACCCAAATGTTATTAGACATTATGCGGTCATTTTTCTGCTTTTGTAGATTTGCTCATTTTGTACCTGACTTCTTTGATTAAGAAAATGAGTTGTCTTCTACTGAACAAATTCATACCATTTAAAAAACTGACGATTGCAAATAATTTTTTACTATCTACTACTTTTTCAAGTATGAAATGCATAAATTTATTAAACACCAGGGGGGGCATACCCACTTTGGCAGATTTCTATAATCTGCACGTGATTATAGAGAAACCTTTTTTAATGTCAATCTCATATCAATTTATTGTATTGTAGTGGGAATGTCTGTTAATTTCTATTGTCTCATGACTGTTTTGAACTTTGTCTTATGAAGTGTTATGACTGTCTAGAGTTTAGGGGTTATGTTATGCTAATGAACTTTGTATAGGGTAGATGTTCACTGATAAGGTTGTCTGCTAGCCTGCACCTATAATAGATCAGAAAGAATCAGTTCTCATAACAGCTTTACTTTCCACTAGCTAGTTTTCACAGTGAGTTTTGTTGATGTTTTGATTTCCTCCCTCCCCTTGGTGTAAAAACTTCTTACTGACTGTGTGAGGCAGAGCAAACCCTCTGCCATTCCGGGTTGGAATGTTTTCGTTCTCATTTTGCCAATTCTATTAAACTTCACCGACCGATCCTTGCCATAACAGTGTTTGGCTCAAGCCCTGGGGCCCACATTCCCCTAAATCCGGCCCTGGAAGAAGCCTTTATATTCTCGTATATGTTCTTACAAATGCACAACACAGTGGTGAAACAAAAAAAAAAAAAAATCTATTAAGAGGTGAAAGTTTGTAGATTAAAAGGGCAAAAAGATCTTCACCGGGCATTTCTGCTAGATTTGAATTCATACTGTTTGCCTGTAACTTCATGCAAATGATCAAAGTTGCAGGAAGGGAGGGTGGGGTGGGGGGGGGGGCTTGGTTTCGTTTGGATGGGAAGAGGGGG
>JAHHUM010001707.1:0-13889 GCA_036173005.1 Crenichthys baileyi | reverse complement strand
GCCTTAATAGGGGTAATGGTGGGTAGCAGTACAGAAGCTGCAGAGAGGAGTTTAAACAACTACGACCCTGCTTCCTGGTCTGAACCCTGGGTTGTCAGAGGTTTGGAGAAACTAAAAAAATTGGCCAGATTCCTAGAAAAGAAGAGCTGCTCCATCCAAAAAAGTGGGATGGATGTCGTCTCTCGGATCAGACCGGGTTTTCCCCAAAAGTTGCCAATTATCAATGTAGCCCACATTGTTTTTTGGACACCACCTAGACAGCCAGCGGTTGAAAATGACAGCATGCGGCTAAAATGTCGTCACTTGGCAGATCGGGGAGGGGCCCAGAGAAAATTACGGAGTCCGACATTGTTTTGGAAAACTTACACACCGAAGCAACACTAACTTTAGTGACCCCCGATTGACGTAACCGGGGGTGTCATTGCCGCCAGAGTGAATAACAATCTTACTGTATTTACGTTTATCCTTAGCCAGCAGTTTCAGGTGGGATTTGATGTCGCCCGTTCTGGCCCCTGGCAGACATTTGACTATGGTCGCTGGTGTCTCTAGTGCCACGTTTTTGACTATGGATCCCAATTACCAGAGTTGGCTTCTCAGCGGGTGTGCCCGCTGAGCGGGGAAAATCTATTAAAAACGGAGAGGGTTGGTGGTGACCTGTGGGCTGGGATCTGGACTATGCTTCCTACGTACCGTCACCCAGCCGGCCTGAGATCCCGGGCGGGCGGGGTGCTGGAGGACTGCTACGGGGAGCTACCCTCGGTGGCTCCGCGCTGGCTAGGGGCCTCGGCTATCTGCTGGTTTTTCAACAGCGCGGAGCGGGCCCCAAACCCGACACCCTCGCCTCCAAAGCTACAAAAATGCTACATTTATTACACGTACCATTATCACTAAAGGGGGAGAGGAGTAAAAGAACATCTGACACAGAGAGCAAAAGAGAGAGGAGACTCAGAGAGAGAAACAGCAGAACGGGTAGCCATGGTGGAGCTAAAGCTAACGCTAAGCTAGCGACCCCTTACCACTACTAGAAAAAACCGTGTAAAACACGGAGAGTCGCCAAACGTTAAATACAGCAACAGGAAGTATGTGTTTTAACGTGCTTATGTATTATAACAAGTAAGAGATATCACAGTAGAGAGAAATCAGATCAAACGAGAGAGCCTTCACACACCAAACAATCCACCAAGTGCAACAGTGAAAACAGGAAGTGACGTTACCTGGAGCTCCAGCCTCCAAACCATTTCATTGAAGGAAACATCTTCTAACTGTCCTGTGCTACAGGTTTCCTGTAGTTTTTTTAAACTTTTTTCCTAACAAATCCATGAAAACCACATTCCAAGGGCCTGGCTGCAGTTCTGACCCATTTCCAACAGACTGTTGGTTTGGAAATCAGAAATGTGATGAAGACAGTCCAAGGCTTTAAAACTGATGTACAGCGGGGAGAACAAGTATTTGACACTCTGCCGATTCTGCAAGTTTTCTCACCTCCAAAGCTTGTAGAAGCCTTTAATTTTTATCACAGCTACTCTTCAACTGTGACAGAATCTAAAACAAACATCCAGAAAATCACATTGTGTGATTTTTAAGTAATTAGCATTTTATTGCATGACATCAGTACTTGATCCCCTACCAACCAGTAAGAATCCCGGCTCTCTCAGGCCTGTTGGTTCTTCTTTAAGAAGCCCTCCTGTTCTCCACTCATTACCTGGATCAACTGCACCTGTTTGAACTCGTTATCGGTGTAAAAGACACCTGTCCAACAAACTCAATCAAACTCCAACCTCTCCACCATGGGCCCAAGACCAGACAGCTGTGTGAGGACATCAGGGATAAAATAGTAGACCTGCACCAGGCTGGGATGGGCTACTGGAAAATAGCCAAGCAGCTTGGTGAGAAGGTAACAACTGTTGGAGCAAATATAAGAAAATGGAAGAAGTTCAAGATCACGGTCAATCTCCCTCAATCTGGCGCTCCATGCAAGATCTGACCTGGTGGGGCATCAATGGATCTAGTCAATGACCTGAAGAGACCTGGGACCACAGTCTCAAAGAAAACCATCAGTAACACACTACGCCGCCATGGATTAAAATCCTGCAGCAGCACAAGGTCCCCCTGCTCAAGCCAGCACATGTCCAGGCCTGTCTGAAGTTAGCCAACCGACCATCTGGATGATCCAAGAGGAAGGTTGAGGGAAGGTCCATGTGGTCTGATGAGACAAAAATAGAGCTTTTTGGTCTAAACTCCACTCACCGTGTTTGGAGGAAGAAGAAGGATGAGGACAACCCCAAGAACACCGTCCCTACCGTGAAGCATGGAGGTGGAAACATCATTCTTTGGAGATGCTTTCTGCAAAGGGGACAGGAGGACTGCACCGTACTGAGGGGTGGATGGTTGGGTCCATGTATCAGGAGGTCTTGGCCAACAACCTCCTTCCCTCAGTAAGGGCATTGAAGATGGGTCGTGGCTGGGTCTTCCAGCATGACAACGACCCGAAGCACACAGCCAGGGCAGCTAAGGAGTGGCTCCACAAGAAGCATCTCAGGGTCCTGGAGTGGCGTAGCCGGTCTCCAGACCCGAACCCAACCGATGATTTTCTGGACCTTTGTTTTAGATTCCGTCACTCACAGTTGAAGAGAACCTATAATAAGATTAAACACTTCTACAAGCTTTGGAGGTGAGAAAACCTGCAGTGTATCAAATACTTGTTCTCCCACTGTGCCAACTGTTTAACCTCTATTTCTCTGTTTCCTTTGCAGTTTCCAGCTAATGGCAGTAATCAGATCCACATCCCGGCGCTGAGCGTGGATGGACTCTCTACCCCTGTGGTTCTCTCCCCGGGCCCCCAGAAGCCCTGAGCTTGCCTCCTGCAGCTCCTCGCTCGGCCCAGTCTGATCTGAAGAGAGTCCCTTCTCTCCTGGAGGACCAGAGGAGAGCTGGATGTGGACCGAATCATAAGGTGTTTACACAGCGCCACCTGCTGGAGATTCAGATGATGAGATCTCCACGCAGATATCAGATGGATGCCCTTCATCCTTATTTAACCCACCCCCTCATCTTTGAGGTTTTTAGCAACGCTTAGTGATGAGCAAAGTTGGGAAATACGGGGATCTTCTGGACTTAAAGCATCCGGAACCAAAAAATGAAGACAGATGGAGGTTAACTAACTTTAACTCTGAGGATTATCTTCACTGTAACCATGGCAACGATTATCAGAGCTGAAACTGGAAACATGAGCTGATTAAGAAGAAAAGGTCGGAGCAGCTGGACGTTTTTCCATTAAAGACGCTGAAATCCGCAGGTTTACAAAGTTTTTAAACGGTTTATTTCAGTTTCTGGATGTTGGTCCATGTCTCCTGTTTTTGCCAAGCTGGCTCCAAAAAACATTTCTGATCCCAACTTCTGTCGGATTACAGTCATTTAAGAGATTTTACTTAGTTCTCATTGGCCACGTTTATGGCCACGCCTTCCTTCGCACCTGTCGTTGATCTGAGCCGACCAATCGAAGAGGACGTTCTCTTTGTAAATGACAGATTGATCATTTTCTCGCCCTCTCTGTAGGAGGCGTTCACATTCCTCTGCCTGTTTGTTTCTTGCTATTATGGGCTGGTTTTTATTCCACATCTGCAGCAGATCCTGATCCTGTAAATATTCCTCTGCTTATTGTTGCTGAATGCCTCAGATTCAGAGTTGAAGCCTGCGAAGATGTTGCCACGGTTCAGTCAGAGCAGCTGAGCCACGAATGATCCAGCGGATTATGAAAGCACAACGGTCCTGAAAGCTTTAGGGTGAACCTGGTCTGATCGTCATGGTAACGTGTTCATCCATAATGGATTTCAGTCTTTAAAATGGACCTTTTCAATTAAGAAGCTGGTTTAAAACCTGAACCCGCGCTTAGCTGCTCAGGTCCAACTGGAAGCTGCAGTCTGGATCGTTACACATAATTGGATCAGAACCTTAAACCCACCTGTTGTAGAATGGACCATTTTTTCAGTGCTGATGATCCGGATGTTGGTCAGAGAACATTTAGTGAATTTATGTTTCAGTTGTTTTGGTGTCGGGCGTTTCAGACTGGGAACATTGGACCTTCTCTCTCCTGAGTCCTTTTACAGAAGGTTGGACCTCACTGAGGAACCACCAACCCGGCTGCTCACTCGGACAGCTCTAGTTCAGGCTCAGCGGATTCAGGAAGTTTGTGAGCTGGAAAATCTGATTCCCAGTGGGAAAAATTACACATATTCAAAAATGTATATATTGTTTATTAAATCAGAGTAAAAAATATTTAAGTAGGTAAAAGTTATTTTTCCGGATGAATTATTCTTAAAGATTTTCCTGTTGAGCCTCCAGGCTCCAGTTGGCCAGATTATCAACAGAGGCACTTTACTGATGATGATGGTGGTTTGGTCTTTCAGCGAGTGTCTGAGCTGTTCTCATCATGTTTGTGTTGAACTTTTCTAGTTTGGAAAAGAATCAAGACAATCAGGAAATCTGATGGAAAGATTAAAGGAAAACTTGTGGCAACATCCAAACCTGCAGAAAACACACACACACACACACACACACACACACACACACACACACACACACACACACCAATCCACAGACAGACTGTTGTTAGCTGTGGTTGCCACGGTAACCTGACATGACTGTTGCTGCTGCTGCTGTAAAAGTGTTTCTGTGCTTTATGAGGGACGCTGAGGCTGCCCACTCCCACACCCCGACCGTCACTGACACACACTCAGACCACACACCACAGATGTCTCAGACACACTTGGATCATCTTAGCCTGCCACAGACACATTTGGACCTCCACAGACTCAGACCGTGTCGGACCATTACACACTCAGTTTTGCTCTTCGGAAACTTGGGAGCGTCTGGTTCCTTCAGCCCGAGCTTTGGTGTTGAATTTGACCTGACAGTGGGTTTTCCCAGCCTCAGCGGGCCCCTGAAGGCAGCATCTTGCTGTTGACTGTTCTCTCCTTCACGGCTCTATTTTTGTACCAGAGATCCTGAGTTTATTTTGCGCCGTTCTTAAAGAAGCCTTAAAGATTTCTGAGCAGCAAGAAGAAGTTCCTTAGATTCTTGGCGCCGTTCATCTTTCAGACCAAGAAGCCATTTCTGTGGATCAGAACATTTCTCTCACCAGCAGAACATGAAGAATGTCTCCACACTGATCACTCACAGCATTTCCTTCTGCTGCTGCTCTGTGTTGTTCTGCATGTTGGGAACTAGATCTGACTCCTGAAGCTATCTGCAGAACCTGAAGCTTCGTTCAGGCCCGATTTGTTTGTCTGTGCAGGTTAAGTCAAGCATCTCTGAAGTTCTGCTCAGCTGAAACTCAAAGGCTCCTAGACTCAGAGCAGAGCTCCTGTTGGGGGTCTACCTGAGGTCTGGCTGCTGGGATTGAAATTGTTGAAGAAATGGGTTCTGGATCAGAACGTTTGCTGCAGTTAGAACTTGAAATTGCTGATTAAAAAGCAAATTGAGCTATAACATTTGGACTTGTGAAGTTCTGAGAAGGTTAAATATAAACCCTGCAGCAGCTGTCCTTCTCTACAGAAATGACTAAAAGTTCTTGTTGGAGATACTCAGGAACTGGATCCTTAAACAGTGTTGTCTGCAGCAGAACCACAGAGGTGGGAACATGTCAGCAGGAATGTTCCTGTTCGGATCAACACTACCACACCAGCCGGCGGATCCGACAACTTAAACGTTCCTCACAGACTGAACGGTGGTTCAAAGGTCCACAGATCTTCACCAGCTCTGTGCAGAAGTTTTAAACCTTCCCTTGCCATCGGAGCACTTCAGCTGCTTCTCCTGATACTTAGGATACTTATCCTTCTCTCGCTTTCTAATAAGACAGATCTATGCTGGATGTTCTGGCCTGAAAGTAGCCCTACAATCTGAAGTCAGCATCGGTCCAAAAGCTGGAACACCGGCTTTATCCAGAACCAACCATGAAGGGTGTCTGCAGTCCAGCTGGACTGTTGCAGAAGATTCAGCTGAGCAGAAAACAGTCTGGGGAAAATTACTGGATCCACTTTTGAATTTCGTTCTGAAAGGCCAGAGCCCCGATGGTTTATATGAAGTGGATCAGGAGCGTTTCTGGTCACCTCTCCAGGGTGGTCCGGTCCAAGATGCTGGTTGTGGTGTACCTGCAGACGTTCAGTCACAGGTGAGAAGGTCTGAACGAGGCTTCAGGAGAACCTCAAAGTCTCTGTTTACCTGGTACCTTTGGGTCATTTGGCCGAAAAAACCTGAAAAATGCTGAGTCACTTTCTATGTTTGACATGACGGGTCTTAAAAAGTCCAACAAGCGTCTTCAGTCGACACTAAAGTCTTTGAATGTGACCCATACGTGGTCACCTGGAGCCACCAGGTGGGTCAGGAGCAGGTGCAACCTGGCTCCGCCTCCTGGTGGATCTCAGTCAGATATGTTGATGTTCTGGAGCTTTCTGTCTGATCTGCTGATGGTTCTCAATGTGAGCTGCAGCGGGATGGGCGGGGCTAGAAGCTTGGGGAAAAAAATTTAAATCTGACCTTGCCACTATCTGCCACTATGTCCCATGATGCTTTGCAGAGAGGAAGCTCCAGAGCCTTCTCTGTACATACATGATACACCTGATCACATGACTCTGTATAACCTGTATTATGTGACCAGCCTGACCAATGAAATGCCGATTCTGTCGTCGCGCCTCAAAGCTAGCATGACCCCGCCCCTCCTCGGCTGTCATTGGCCGTAGGGTTGATTGATGTAAGGGGCGGGGCCTGCTTTTATTTTTCTGGGACAGACGTTGAACATGTTTCTGCAAACTTTAAAACAGAAAATATTTTTATGGATTTCTGCTTTCATTGATGTAAATGTTTTCTATGATCTCATCGGGGAAATAAAAGATCCATCTGAACTGATGGGCTGAGTATCTCCTTATTTTTCACTTTCTGTCTATATCCGCCATCCATTCCAACAGAATCATCATTCAAAGTGTAAATGGGTCACAGAAAGTCGGACCTTTCCTGACCCAGTTATCATTCTGATCACCTTTCTAATTTTTCCACAGTCACAGATTTTTTTCAGATTTCTCCACAGAACCTTCAGCTTTTTGTGTGATAATGGATCTGACCCGGTGAAATATTCAGAACTTTACAGTTTCTGACCAATCAGAGTGCAGAGAGACACGCCCACATTCTCATTCAGTCCCAGTAGACATCAGCTCTGGATGGTTCTGTAGAAACTGGATGTGAAGGTTCTTTTTAAACTGACAGAAAACTGCACACACAGAAATATCTACATGTGAAGACATGAATGGGTTCTGATGCTCACTGGTCAAGATGGTTCTGATGGGACTTGACTGTTGGTCTGAGGCTTAAATTCATAAATTAGTTGCTTCTTATTTGAATATTTTCATCACTTCATGTTCTAGAAGGTAAGAAGCTGAATTTGTTGAATTTTCTTCTAAATGTTTGATAGAGATATTTAATAAATAGTCAAGCTCAGAGGAACGACACAGAATCTGTTCAATTTCTTGCAAGCAAGGGTAGCCACACTCTGCAGTACAAAGAGCAGACGCCTTGTCTCCTTTATTTTATAGCACAAACAGTTTGAGTGTGTGTGTGTTACAAAGGTGGGAGTGTAAAAAGGAACAGTTGGTTTCAGGGAGTATGCATTCCTTAACAGAGATAACAGAACTCAGCCTCGCACAGTCTGCATGCTGAGTTCACATAAAGGACAGACATACAGGGGTTGGACAATGAAACTGAAACACCTGGTTTTAGACCACAATAATTTATTAGTATGGTGTAGGGCCTCCTTTTGCAGCCAATACAGCATCAATTCGTCTTGGGAATGACATCTACAAGTCCTGCACAGTGGTCAGAGGGATTTTAAGCCATTCTTCTTGCAGGATAGTGGCCAGGTCACTACGTGATACTGGTGGAGGAAAACGTTTCCTGACTCGCTCCTCAAAACACCCCAAAGTGGCTCAATAATATTTAGATCTGGTGACTGTGCAGGCCATGGGAGATGTTCAACTTCACTTTCATGTTCATCAAACCAATCTTTCACCAGTCTTGCTGTGTGTATTGGTGCATTGTCATCCTGATACACGGCACCGCCTTCAGGATACAATGTTTGAACCATTGGATGCACATGGTCCTCAAGAATGGTTCGGTAGTCCTTGGCAGTGACGCGCCCATCTAGCACAAGTATTGGGCCAAGGGAATGCCATGATATGGCAGCCCAAACCATCACTGATCCACCCCCATGCTTCACTCTGGGCATGCAACAGTCTGGGTGGTACACTTCTTTGGAGCTTCTCCACACCGTAACTCTCCCAGATGTGGGGAAAACAGTAAAGGTGGACTCATCAGAGAACAATACATGTTTCACATTGTCCACAGCCCAAGATTTGCGCTCCTTGCACCATTGAAACTGACGTTTGGCATTGGCATGAGTGACCAAAGGTTTGGCTATAGCAGCCCGGCCGTGTATATTGACCCTGTGGAGCTCCCGACGGACAGTTCTGGTGGAAACAGGAGAGTTGAGGTGCACATTTAATTCTGCCGTGATTTTGGGCAGCCGTGGTTTTATGTTTTTTGGATACAATCCGGGTTAGCACCCGAACATCCCTTTCAGACAGCTTCCTCTTGCGTCCACAGTTAATCCTGTTGGATGTGGTTCGTCCTTCTTGGTGGTATGCTGACATTACCCTGGATACCATGGCTCTTGATACATCACAAAGACTTGCTGTCTTGGTCACAGATGCGCCAGCAAGACGTGCACCAACAATTTGTCCTCTTTTGAACTCTTGTATGTCACCCATAATGTTGTGTGCATTTCAATATTTTGAGCAAAACTGTGCTCTTACCCTGCTAATTGAACCTTCACACTCTGCTCTTACTGGTGCAATGTGCAATCAATGAAGACTGGCTACCAGGCTGGTCCAATTCAGCCATGAAACCTCCCACACTAAAATGACAGGTGTTTCAGTTTCATTGTCCAACCCCTGTACATAGTTTACATGAGTGATAAAGAACAAAAATAAGTTTTCCATCCAACAATGTATGAAAGGAACAGTGTGATGATAAACTCAGCTTGCTTCAACATCAGTAACATCGGAACAGATTGTTGTACAATTCTAATTATTAAATTATGAATATTTAATACAATTATAATATACAATCATTTTATAATTCCTAACCAAAATCGCAAAAAATGTTGAGATAATAAAATATGATATGAAGTTGTGATTGTTGGGCTACTGGCACTTTAATTGCAATACTAAATAATGAAGCGACCTACATTAGTCCTGCCCAGGAAGGAGGAGCGTGCTGGAACCCCGTGACGTCACGCTGCCAGTAAGACCAGCGCTGCTCTTAGAGATGGCAAGCGGGACGCGAATGACGCGACAGGAGCGAGCAATTTACATGTTAACATGTAAAGGCGCGCCGATGGCAAGCTGAGCTAATGGGCTCGACACACGGGGCGATGACGCTCCCTCTCCATTCATTTCCTGTGGAACTTGTCGCTTGCCCTCCTCCACCTAAGCGGCCACATTGGTGCATGTGAAATTTTGAGCTCGTAAACGTCGACGTGCACACGCGGGCTTGTGACGCGACACCAAGTTTTGTCGTCGTCACATGGCACTACAGCCAATCAAAGAGGGTTTCATTGACTGGCCAATGAGAGGTGAGTATGCTAAACTGCGGTCCTCAACCACTTTAATAATGGAAGAAAGCATCATTTTAGCTGCCTCCCACTTTCCCATACCTTGTCACCTCACGTACTGATTATCGAGATACTAACCCCTAAAAAGGCAGCTGTATGGGAACTTGTTGGCGCCAGGGAAAGGTTGTCCGCTAAGTTTTTTCCACCAGATTGAAGTCTTCTGTCATATGGGTTGTTCTTGATAACAAAAAAACTATGCTTTGCTGTGGCAGAGCTACGATATAACTGGTAGCACTCTGCATAAATTGTATTAATATTATGGGCTTAATCGTAATCATGACATATCGCAGACAGATGGCAAGCCTTTCTTCAGGACTGATAGGTTCCCTCGTGTTCGTGTGAATCTTCTCTATTTTTGGGGTTACCATGGTGAGTATTTGGGGAAAAAGGTTGAGGGCTTAAACAAGAAGTAGGGTCTGAACTTATCTGGATCAGTCTTGAGGCCCGACATCAAATGATGATATTCCCCATGCTGCTTCCTTGTCTCTCATATAGGATGAACCCCAAGTTATTTTCCTTTGTAGAATTAAAAGCGCAGTTTCAGGAAAATCTTCTGACTCATACTCGTCTGTTACAGACTGCTTAGAAAATCCCTCCAATTTTATAACCAACCACATTTCTGGGGGACAAGCGACCCGCGTTCAACGATATTAACAATCGTTGAATGCGATTCGTAACGCCGCCGTCATTGCGTCCAGTGTGTTCGGTGTCAGCGCGGTGGCAATGACAGCCATTTGTCGCTTTCGTGTGTCGAGCCCATCATTCTTCAAACTTGGATCCAGAGTTGACTACGATCTGATGGACCCCCCTTTGGACCTCCTGTCCTCGTCCTTCAGAATGGTTGATGTAACACAGGATCAACTAAACTAGCAGGAGGTCCACTACCTCCATCATCCAAACACCGAACATTTTAAATCAACTGACAAATATATTTTCTGTTATTTGTATTTACTGTTTAATTAACACTAGTTTTTGTTTTTTTTAACTACTGATAGATTATTCATCTGCCCATGAAATCATCAGCTGAACAGAATAGAGCAATCCAGTTTAAGCACCAATATTAAATGCTTTGAATGGCTCCATCTATCTGGGTCAGAAACATTGGTTAGAACAGTTCTGCCCTCCTTGTGCTTGTGGCAGGCAGGACTATTTGCTGAACCTTTCTTGAAGTTTTTGTCCTTCTTTTCCATCTAAGTGTTTTTGCCACAGCTTCCAGGCACTCTGTGATCATTTCCCAGTCAGTGAAGGTGGTTGTGTTTTCCTGAACTCCACGATCTTCTCAGTGAACCCTCTATGCTCGCTGTTGAGATGTTATCGGGTATGTCCCAATTCAGGGGCTGGATCCTTCGAAGGACCCGGTCTACGTGGGCTGGGTCCTTCGTCGACCGCTAAAACCACGGAGGCCGGAAGAAGGCAGCTGCGGATTGGGACGGTCTAGCCTCATGGCCGGGAAGGCTGGCAAGGTAAGCCGGCAGTTACTACGGCGGGAGCGGAAAACTCCAAACATGTCGGAGCACGTTTGAAAATAAGCGATGTCTTTAAATAAATCAAGCAGATATTTCACGTCTACATAGTTATATTCCTGCACTAAAAACATTGCAGAAGTTCATGTGTCACAGAAAGTGTAATTTTTCTCAACTGAATCACAGCTCTTGCCGCTATTGGTCCGCCATGGCTGCCCCTGCTTGACCAATCCGCTTCGACCCGCAATGAATCATGGGAAGTGATGGACCTGCGAAGGATACTCATGACCAATCCTTCCAATCGGGCAAAAGAAGGACACCTTTGTCGGCCGCATTCGAAGGATTCTCGGAAGGATTCATGAATTGGGACAGCCTTCGTCACTGCGCTGTGACGTAATCGGCCTACAAATACGGCCTTCGAAGGATCCAGCCCCTGAATTGGGACACACCCAGAGACGTGTTATCAGCCGTGTAGCTCCTCATGCTGTCCCTCAGTTCATTTGTTCTCCTTCTCCTACAGTCAGACCCAGGCTGATGGCTTCAGTTGAAGTTCCTATGTTTGGTTTCTTAATGTCTCTTTAGATTTCCACTCCTTAAAAGTCCAGCTGATTCAGAACATATAAGGCAGGCTGACCTTACACCCTACAGAGGTCAAACGAAAGCGTTTCCGTCTGTCCATCTTTAAATGTGTGATTTTCATAATCCACTTTACGTATTTCTGACAAAGCCGTCGTCTTTTACTCACCAAGTCATTGTACTGTTAGCAAGCGTGAGCTCCCAAGCTAGTACCCTAACAGCTATTGCTGCCATAGCTCCAGCCGTTAGTGGGTCAGTAGAAACACAACCAATACCGTACCGAGTTGAGCGAGACCGAGTGGAGTGGTGCTGCCCACGCCGCCTAAAACGCGCCAGTAGAAAAGGGGCGTTAGCAAGGACCCGCTTCTTCTTTTGTCGTTTTCTGGTGGTTGGTGCATTAGAGTGTGGACCAGAACGTCACTGACCCATATAGCTGCCCGTCGTGCCTGTTCAAAAGTCAGACGCAGCAGCCGACAGGAGTAAAATGTCTACTTTGTAAATAAGAAAATGGTTTGCGGTCTGTTTTCGGACCGGAGTCCAGGGTTTGGGGACCCCTGATGTAAGACGTGGTGTTTGGGCAGAAAAAAAATGTTTAGGATGAAACAAAATATTGTTTATTTCATACAGGTTAAAATATTTGGGTGCTAGCATGCTAGCTGCTGTGGAAATATAAATGCCTTATCATTAGTCGCTAAAACTAAGATATATTTGGGACTTTGCTGCTCATAGATTGATTATTATTAGGCGTTTTTAGTTATGCTTTTGAGAATTAGAAAAATCCTTAAACAGTAGCTTCTAGTGTGATCACACAATAAGTGTTTATTATTCAAGGTTAAAGCTTGCAGGTGTTTTCTGTCTGTATCGTAAGAAGCCGGCAGTGTATCAGGGAGGCATGGTACTCCTCTCCCTGAAGATTCCTGAAGACGCGTGGGAAACGATTCTTTAATTAAATGATGAAATGTATCTCTTTTTCTTTGATGCTGTTGCAGGGGAGACATCCACAAATAGAACGATTGTGTATGTAGACTGCATGGCAGCGTGGGGTATAAAATGTAATGAAACGCAGCCCCCAGTGAGACGACACGCAGGGGTTTCCAAGGTATAGCAGTGTAAGAGTGACGTCTCCCTCTCTGAATTCAGATTGGTTTTAATAAACTTGTGGAAACTACAACTGATCTCTGACTGAGGATTGTCCTTTGGGGTGCCAAATAAATCGAGTCAATGAGAGGTGAGGAGTAATGTAGGAGTTAACGGACGGCCAGTAAAGTTTTCCTACCTCGACAGTTTGGTGCCGTGACCCAGATTTGGCACTAACTAAAGGATAATTAATTGCCTACGAGGCGGACGTCGTTGTACAACACCACAGGGTCGACCCAAAACAAAAGGTAAGGAGATCTATATTTATTCTCCTTTTGCCTGCTAATAGTGTAGGTGGTGTTGTGGAATAGATATCTGTTTTCTCTTAAATTTACAGTCTTGATCAGTTTTGGGTAAAATATTTGTCGGTTGAAAGAATTTTTTTGAGGTAAAAAATTATGTATTGAGTAAAATATTTGTTGTAAGATACTTTTCACCGAAGATACTTGAATGGTGACGGTGTTGAAGTAATTAAGTTCCGGATTTGGCAATCCAAAGTCAGTCCTGACGAGCACTGGGGTATTTAGGCTGGGGTTAGTAAGAGCCTCCCCGACGGACTGAGGACGCCTCTAAGTGGCCAGGGATAGGACCCCGAGACCCTGAATTGGCAGGTGAGGGAAGGCAGCCCGAGATACTTGGTGAGGACTGTAAGAATAAAATTAAGTAAAAGGAATTCCAGGGGGTCAACGGGGGGTTGATTCCTAGGTGTCAAACCGGGTTTGGTATCACAGCGGTCGGACCAGGAGAGGTGGAAAAAGTCCTGCTGAGTGGAAGGGTTTGAGGCCCCCTGCGCCCTCAAGCTATATATTCTGCTGTATTTGTATTTGTTCTTTTTGTATTTGTAACTGGATTTACTGTGCATATGAGTGAGAAGAGAATAAAATTGAGTGGCTGCGAATGGCTGCACTTGAGTGTGAGTGACTGTAGAGGCGGTGAAGTGTGAGGTCCCCTCCTGCTTCAAACGATCCACCACATCCCCGGTGCCCCAAAAAAAC
>JAHHUM010001706.1:0-14683 GCA_036173005.1 Crenichthys baileyi | reverse complement strand
CCTGATACGACCTAAACTCACCAAGTTTAAAGGCTTATACTTCAAGGCTTTAATCAGAGTATTTTAATTTTTGAATGTCGGTTCCCGTTGCTGTCTTTTTCTGTCATAACTAATGAATGGAAAAGATCTAAAGATCTCAAACTGGTTCCATCCATCAGAAAGTACTGGTTTCCCTGAACAGAACCCAATGTGTTTCACCCTGATAGGACCTAAACTCACCAAGTTATGAAGGCTTAAACTTCAAGACTTTAAAATCAGAGTATTTTTAATATTTTGATGTCGGGTCTCCCGTTGCTGTACATTTCTGTCATAAAAATAATGGAAAGATCTGTAGATCTCAAACTGGTCCCATCGGAAAGTACTGGTTTCCTGAACAGAACCATATGTGTCACCTTGATAGGACCTAAACTCACCAAGTAAAAAAGGATTAAACTTTCACACTTTATCAGAGTATTTTAATATTTTAATGGCGGGTTCCCCCCTTGCTGTACATTTTCTTGTCAAAACAAAGAAGGAAAGATCTAAAGATCTTAAAATGGTTCCATCGGAAATTTACTGGTTCTATTAAACAGAAACCATATGTGTTCCCCCCCGTAAGACCTAAAACTAAACAAGTTATGAAGGCTTTAAACTTAACCACTTTAATCAGAAATTTTTTAAATATTTTAATGTCGGGTGTCCGGGGTGTACATTTCTGGTCACAACTACAGAAAGGAAAGATCTAAAGATCTCAAACTGGTTCCATCCCATCAGAAAAGTACTGGTTCCACTGAACAGAACCATATGTGTCCCACCCTGATAGGACCTAAACTCACCAAGTTATGAAGGGGGCTTTAAACTTCAACACTTTAATCAGAGTATTTTAAAATTTTTTAATGGCGGGTCTCCCATTGTTGTACATTTTTTGTCATAACTAAAGAAAGAAAAGATCTAAAGATCCTAAAACTGGTTTCCATGGAAAGCACTGGTTCTTTTAAACGAAAAAATTTTGTGTCTCACCCTGATAGGACCTAAACTTACCAAGTTATGAAGGCTTAAACTTCAAGGTTTTTAATCAGAGTATTTTAATATTTTTGAGGGGGTCTCCGGTACTGTACATTTTCTGATCATAACTAAAAAAAAAGATATAAAAGATCTCAAACCTGGTTCCATCGGAAAATACTGGTTTCCTGAGCAGAACACGTGTGTTTACCCTGATAGGACCTAAACTCACCAAGTTATGAAGGGTTTAAAATTTCAGCACTTTAATCAGAGTATTTTAATATTTTTAAGGGGGGCCCCCATTGCTGTACATTTCTTGTCCAAAACTAAAGAAGGAAAGATCAAAGATTTAAAATGGTTTCATCGGAAAGTACGGTTTCTATTAACAAAAACCATATGTGTCTCCCCCTGATAAGACCTAAAAACTAAAAAAGTTATGAAGGCTTAAACTTCAACCACTTTATCAGAAATATTTTAAATTTTAATGTCGGGGTTTTTGCTGTACATTTCTGGTCAAAACTACAAAAAGGGGAAAGATCTAAAGATCTCAAACTGGTTCCATCGGAAAGTACTGGTTCTACTAAACAGAACCATATGTGTCCCCTCACCTGATAGGACCAAAACTCACCAAGTTATAAAGGCTTATACTTCAAGGCTTTAATCAGAGTATTTTAAATTTTAATGGCGGGTCCCATTGCTGTACATTTCTGGTCATAACTAAAGAAAGGGGAAAGATATAAAGATCCAAACTGGTTCCATCGGAAAGTACTGGTTCTATTAAAAAACCATATGTGTCTCACCCTGATAGGACCTAAACTCACCAATTTAAAGGGCTTAAGCTTCAACACTTTAATCAGAGTACTTTAATATTTTAATGTGGGGTTCCCGTTGTTGTACATTCTTGTCATAACTAATGAATGGAAAGACTAAAGATCTCAAACTGGTTCATCCATCAGAAAGTACTGGTTCCCCTGAACAGAACCCCATGTGTCTCACCCTGATAGGACCTAAACTCACAAGTTATGAAGGATTAAACTTCAGCACTTTAATCAGAGTATTTTAATATTTTTAATGGGGGCTCCCATTGCTGTACATTTCTGATCATAACAAAAAGAATAGAAAGATATAAAGATCTAAATTTTTTTTCCATCAAAAAGACGGTTTTTCTATTAAACAGAACCATATGTGTCTCACCCTGATAAGACCTAAACTAAACAAGTTATGAAGGCTTAAACTTCAACACTTTAATCAGAATATTTTAATATTTTAATGTCGGGTGTCCCGTTGCTGTACATTTCTGGTCACAACTACAGAAAGGAAAGATCTAAAGATCTCAAACTGGTTCCATCCCATCAGAAAGTACTGGTTCCACTGAACAGAACCATATGTGTCTCACCCTGATAGGACCTAAACTCACCAAGTTATGAAGGCTTAAATTTCAACACTTTTAATCAGAGTATTTTAATATTTTAATGGGGTCCCCATTGCTGTACATTTCTTGTCATAAACTAAAGAAAGGAAAAAGATTTTAAAAGATCTCAAAGGGTTCCATCGGAAAATACTGGTTCTTTTAAACAGAACCATAGTGTCTCCCCCCTGATAGGACCTAAACTCACCAAGTTTTATGAAGGCTTAAATTTCAAGGCTTTAATCAGAGTATTTTAAATTTTTTAATGTCCGGGGTTTCCCCGGTGGTACATTTCTGATCATAACTAAAGAATAGAAAGATAAAAGATCTCAAACTGGTCCATCAGAAAGTACTGGTTCTTCTGAACAGAACCCGTGTGTCTTACCCTGATAGGACCTAAACTCACCAAGTTTAAAGGATTAAACTTCAACACTTTTAATCAGAGTATTTTAATATTTTAATGGGGGGTCTCCCCCCTTTTGGTCTTTTTCTTGTCAAAACTAAAGAAGGAAAGATCTAAAGATCTCAAAACTGGTTCCATCAGAAAGTACTGGGTTCTCCGAACAGAACCACGTGTGTCTTACCCTGATAGGACCAAAACTCACCCAAGTTTAAAGGTTTATACTTCAAGGCTTTAAATCAGAGTATTTTAATTTTGAATGGGGGTCTCCCATTGCTGTCTTTTTCTGGTCATAACTAAAAAAAGGAAAGATATAAAGATCTCAAACTGGTTTCCCTGGAAAGCACTGGTTCTATTAAAACAGAACCATATGTGTCTCACCCTGATAGGACCCTAAACTCACCAAGTTATGAAGGGCTTAAACTTCAAAGGGTTTTTAACAGAGTATTTTTAATATTTTAATGTCGGGTCTCCGGTCGCTGTACATTTCGTCATAACTAAAGAATAGAAAATAAAAGATCCCAAAGGGGTCCCATCAAAAGTACTGGTTTCCCTGAACAAACCACGTGTGTCTTCCCTGATAGGAAAAACTCACCAAAGTTATGAAGGATTAAAAATTTCAAGGCTTTAATCAGGTTTTTTTAAATTTGAAGGGGGGTTTCCCCCCATTGCTGTACATTTCTGGTCATAACTAAAAAAGGGAAAAGATATAAAGATCTCAAAAGGGTTCCATCGGAAAGTACTGGTTTATTAAACAGAACCATATGTGTCTCCCCCGATAGGACCTAAACCCCAAGTTATGAAGACTTAAAGCTTCAACACTTAATCAGAGTACTTTAATATTTTAATGTCGGGTCTCCGTTGCTGTACATTTTTTGTCATAAACTAATGAATGGAAAATCTAAAGATCTCAAACTGGATCCTTCGGTAGTACTGGTTCTCCTGAAAAAAAGTATGTGTTTCCCCCTGATAGGACCTAAACTCACCCAAGTTATGAAGGCTTTAAACTTCAAGACTTTAATCAGAGTATTTTAATATTTTATGTCGGGTCTCCCGTTGCTGTACATTTCTATCATAATGAAAAAGGGAAAAGATCTGTAGATCTCAAACTGGGTCCCAAGAAAGTACTGGTTCTCCTGAACAGAACCACGTGTGTCACCCCTGATAGGACCTAAACTCACCAACAAAAGGTTTAAACTTCAAACTTAATCAGAGTATTTTAAAGAAAGTTGGGGGCCCCTTTGCTGTACATTTTTCTGGTCATAGCTAAAGAATGGAAAAATCTGAAGATCCCAAACTGGTTCCATCAAAACGTACTGGGTCCCTGAACAGAACCATGTGTGTCACACCCTGATAGGACCTAAACTCACCAAGTTATGAAGGCTTAAACTTCAAGACTTAATCAGAGTATTTTAATATTTTAATGGCGGGTGTCCCGTTGCTGTACATTTTTCCTGTCATAACTAATGAATGGAAAGATCTAAATATCTCAAACTGGATCCCTCAGAAAGTACTGGTTCTCCTGAACAGAACCATATGTGTCTCACCCTGATAGGTCCTAAACTCACCAAGTAATGAAGGCTTAAACTTCAAGACTTTAGTCAGAGTATTTTAACAAGTTAATGTTAATTTCACCATATGCGTTGCAGACTTGGTTGAGAAGCTGTTAATTTTACCATATGGGTTGCAGACTTGGTTGAGATTTGGTTAATTTCATCACATGCGTTGCAGGCTTGGTTGAGAAGCTGTTAATTTCACCATATGCGTTGCAGACTTGGTTGAGAAGCTTTAATTTCAACACATGCGTTGCAGACTTGGTTCAGAAGCTGTTAATTTCACCATTTGCGTTCCAGACTTGGTTGAGGACCTGTTAATTTCACCATATGCGTTGCAGACTTGTTTGAGAACCTGTTAATTTCACTATATGCATTGCAGACTTGGTTGAGAACCTGTTAATTTCACCATATGCGTTGCAGACTTGGTTGAGATTTGGTTAATTTCATCACATGCGTTGCAGGCTTGGTTGAGAAGCTGTTAATTTCACCATATGCGTTGCAGACTTGGTTGAGATTTTTTTAATTCATCACATGCTTTGCAGACTTGGTTCAGAAGCTGTTAAATTTCACCATATGCGTTCCAGACTTGGTGAAAAACCTTTAAATTTCACCATGCATTGCAGACTTGGTTGAGAACCCTTTTAATTTCACCATATGCGTTGCAGGACTTGGTTGAGAAGCTTTTTAATTTCACCATATGCGTTGCAGACTTGGTTGAGAAGCTTTAATTTAACACATGGTTTGCAGACTTGGTAGAAGCTGTTAATTTCACCATATGCGTTCCAGACTTGGTTGAGAACCTTTAATTTCCCCCACATGAGTTGCAGACTTGGTTGAGAAAACCATAATTTAAAATTAGGTTGCAGACTTGGTTGAGATTTGGTTAATTTCATCACATGCGTTGCAGGCTTGGTTGAGAAGCTGTTATTTCACCATATGCGTTTGCAGACTTGGTTAAAGATTTGGTTAATTTCATCACATGCATTGCAGACTTGGTGAGAACCTGTTAATTTCACACATGAGTTGCAGACTTGGTTGAGAACCATTAAATTTTACCTGGGGTTTGCAGACTTGGGTTTGAGATTTGGTAAATTTCATCACATGCGTTTCAGGCTTGGTTGAGAAGCTGTTAAATTTCACCATATGCGTTGGCAGACTTGGGTTTGAGAAGCTTTAATTCAACACATGCGTTGCAGACTTGGTTTTCAGAAGCTGTTTAATTTCACCATATGCGTTTCCAGACTTGGTTGAGAACCTGTTATTTCACCACATGAGTTGCAGACTTGGTTGAGAACCATTAATTTCCCCCTTTTCGTTGCAGCGGGGGTTGAGATTTGGTTAATTCATCACATTTTTGCAGGCCTTTGGTTGAGAAGCTTTAATTTCACATATGCGTTGCAGACTTGGTTAATTGGTTAATTTCAATCACATTGCTTTGCAGACTTGGTTCAGAAGCTGTAATTTTCACCAAGGGCGTTTCCAGACTTGGTTGAGAACCCTTAATTTCACCATATGCATTGCAGACTTTGGGAACCTGTTTAATTCACCATATGCGTTGCAGACTGGTTGAGATTTGGGTTTAATTTCATCAATTTTGTTGCCAGACTTGGGTTAGAAGCTGTTAAATTTTTCACCATATGCGTTGCAGACTTGGTTGAGAACCCGTTAATTCACCATATGCATTGCAGACTTGGTTGAGAAACTGTTAATTTACAAAAAGTATGCAGACTTGGGTTGAGATGCTGTTATTTTCACCACATGAATGCAGATTGGGGTTGAGAATCTTTTAATTTCACCATTATACGTTGCAGACTTGGGTTGAGATTTGGGTTAATTTCATCACATGCGTTGCAGGCTTGGTTTGAGAAACTGTTAATTTCACTATATGTATTGCAGACTTGTTGAGATGCTGTTATTTTACCACATGAGTGCAGACTTGGTTGAGAAACCTTTAATTTCACCATATACGTTGGCAGACTTGGTTGAGATTTGGTTAATTTCATCACATGCGTTGCAGATTGGGTTTCAAAGCTGTTAATTTCACCCTATGCGTTGCAGACTTGGTTGAGATTGGTTTAATTCATCACATGCATTGCAGACTTGGTTCAGAAAGCTGTTTAATTCACCATATGCGTTCCAGACTTGTTGAGAACCCTTTAATTTCACCATATGCATTGCAGACTTGGTTGAGAACCTGTTAATTTCACCATATGCGTTGCAGACTGGTTGAGATTTGGGTTTAAATTTTCATCACATGCGTTGCAGACTTGGTTCAGAAGCTGTTAATTTCACCATATGGTTTGCAGACTTGGTTAAAACCCCCCTTTAAATTTCACCATATGCATTGCAGACTTGGTTGAAAAACTTTTAATTTCACTATATGTATTGCAGACTTGGTTTAGATGCTGTTAATTTCACCAAAATGAGATGCAGACTTGGTGAGAACCTTTAATTTTTTCACCATATACGTTGCAGACTTGGTTGAGATTTTGGTTAATTTCATCACATGCGTTGCAGGCTTGGTTGAGAAGCTGTTAATTTTCACCATATGCGTTGCCTTCCTGGAGGACGGCTGGGGCCGTCGCGGCTTGCTGCGGCCGGTCTGGGGTTCATTCTCTTGGGGGGGACCACCAGGGGGGGGGCCGTAACGACCTAGAGAGGCTCGCTTCTCGGGGGGGCCCCTCAATCCCCTGAGATGAGACCATTTCTCAACCTTACCTGGGCAGGCCCGGGGTAACCTTACGGTGTCAACAACCGGCCCCTGCTTACCGAGCGGGTTTCTGGGTAAGGAGGTAAGTATGCGGCCCTCCTGGGTTCCACTCTGGAACACCCTCCAGAGCCAGCCACAGTGGAGGACGTAGACGCCCTGTTTATACAGGATCCTCCGCCACCTGCCGACGGCGCTGAGGTGAGTTAAGAGTCGAGAGTAAATCTTCCAGCAGGTAACTGTAACGGGCTCAATGCGATGTTGAAAGTGTCCATCTTAATTTTCTGCAGATGCTGCCCGAGTCCTGGCGGGCAGCTCTCAGCCCGGACCAGCAGGAGTGGATCGGCCGGACATCTGTTCGGCAGGGACCGCATTGGGGGGCGGGAGCCACGTCTCACCGCTGACCTCAACCTGTGGTTGTACCCCCCCAGCCATGCCGGTCTACAACCAGCCTCCCGCACCCCCGGCCCCTTCTTCGCTTGTCGGCTGTTCCTCTGGATGCCTCACAGGATCTGGCGTCTACAGCTGACTTGGCCCCCAGCCTTCGTGCCACCTGGTCCATGACCAAGGCTGGGCTGTACAGGACCATCCGGAGGGCCTGGACATCGACGGCTGGTACTTCATGGCCACGGAGTACTTGGAATGCCGTCGTGGCAAGAAGATGGTCGGAGGGTGGTCACGGGGGCATCGTCGGGCAGCTGCCCCCCACCTATAGCTGCCTGTTTCCTGCTGTAGCTCTCACGTACAAGTAAGACTCAGCCTTAACAACCGTGGTTTTTTTGGAACTTAAGTAATCCCCAAAAAAATCTAATGCAACTGGACTTATTTTATATTCTGACTTTGGTGATGTTTCTCCCTTCTGCAGGCCTGTCCTGTGACCCGAAGTTGTTGCCACAGCTGAGGTCACCGCACTCTGGGCAACAGTGCGACCCGGCTGTACAACACGGCTGCGGAGCAACACACGATTCCTGGATGAGGAGATCCGTCCCCTACCTCGGCGTATGCGAGCAGTTTCCTTGGCCTCGGCTCTGTGTCCAAGCAGTCCTGCGCCCCCCACCTCCACCCATGCCCAACCTGTACCGTCACCAGTATGGCCTGCTCACGGTGTACGGCTACGACGTGGTGACGCGGCTGGAGGAGTACAAGGCCAGGATCACGTCCACCTTCGGATCCATTTTGAAGATGGATTCCACCAAGAAGGTCTGAAATTCTGTCAGTCGACTGCAGGTTCTTGTAACTGGTGATATCTCTCTCTCTCTGTGCTCACTCCACGCAAACAACGGCCTCTGGGGTTCCAACGTGGGTATGAGCACGGCCAGGTCCTCATGAGCGTCCTCACCTGCTCGGAGGGCTCCGAGGGCCTGGGCCCCATGGCGGCCGGATTGATGGGGCGGTATCGAGTTGCCGAGGTTCCTCCCCCGGTCCTCATGTACGTGGACCACGACTGCTGGCAACCGAGACGGCGTGTCCCAGACAGCTGCCCTGTTTACTGTAAGAACTGAGATGATTTTAGGCTTTCATCTGGGTGACATTTCTGCTGGCTGACATCTTCATCTAACTCACACTGATGTCTGTGTCGTAGGAGTGGGGGAACCTCGTGGTTCGTCTGGACATTTGGCACCTGATGCGACGTTTCGCTTGCGGTGTCACAAGCGAAAGCCACGAGCTCTACCCCACGTTCATGAGGCAGCTGTCTCACTGCATAAAACATATAAAACAGTAAACAGTTATGCATCACAAGAATGAACACAAGAAATCAGCAGTTTAGGACTGAAAAAAAGTACATATACAGACATATATAAACACATGGGTATGTTATTCATACATATACATATGCTATACATGCATGGAGAAACTTGACTTTTGTTATCAACACATATGCTATACATGTATTGCATATGCATGTCAGGACATAACCTCACGTTTGTTATCAATTCATACATACACATATGCTGTACATGCATGTTATTCTCCATCATGCATATGTTATGCCTTGCAGCATGGATTTTCAAGGACATAAACTGCAGTTCACAACTTCTACCACCAGGGGCGTGGATGAGAGCCTGCTCACCCCCTCCCCCTTTGACAGAGAAGAACGGGCAGCATCCTCCTGTTTTGCACTTGGTGGATTGTTTGGTGTGTGAAGGCTCTCTCGTTTGATCTGATTTCTCTCTACTGTGATATCTCTTACTTGTTATAATACATAAGCACGTTAAAACACATACGTTCTGTTGCTGTATTTAACGTCTGGGGACTCTCCGTGTTTTACACGGTTTTTTCTAGTAGTGGTAAGGGGTCGCTAGCTTAGCGTTAGCTTTAGCTCCACCATGGCTACCCGTTCTGCTGTTTCTCTCTCTGAGTCTCCTCCTCTCTCCTGCTCTCTGTGTCAGATGTTCAGTTACTCCTCTGCCTCCTTTAGTGATAATGGTATGTGTAATAAATGTAGCATTTTTGTAGCTTTGGAGGCGAGGGTGTCGGATTTGGAGGCCCGGCGGAGCCTCAGGCCGGCTGATTGAGGGTACGTAGGAAGCATAGTTCTAGATCTCAGCCCACAGGTCACCACCAACTCGTCTGCGTTTCTAATAGATTTTCCCCGCTAAGCGACACACCCGCTGAGAAGCCAACTCTGGTAATTGGCTGCTCCATAGTCAGAAACGTGGCACTAGAGACACCAGCGACCATAGTCAAATGTCTGCCTGGGGCCAGAACGGGCGACATCAAATCATACCTGAAACTGCTGGCTAAGGATAAGCGTAAATACAGTAAGATTGTTATTCACGCTGGCGGTAATGACACCCGGTTACGTCAATCGGAGGTCTCTAAAGTTAGTGTTGCTTTGATGTGTAAGTTTGCCAAAACAATGTCGGACTCCGTAATTTTCTCTGGTCCCCTCCCCGATCTGACCAGTGATGACATGTTTAGCCGCATGCTGTCATTCAACGCTGGCTGTCTAGGTGGTGTCGGCGAAACAATGTGGGTTACATTGATATTGGCGAACATTTTGGGGAAAACTGGTCTGATCGGAAGAGACGGCATCCATCCCACTTTGGATGGAGCAGCTCTTCTTCTAGGAATCTGGCCTAATTTATTAGTTCTCCGAAATTCTGACAACCCAGGGTTCAGACCAGGAAGCAGGGTCATAGTTTAACACTCCTCTCTGCAGCTTCTGTACTGCTACCCACCCATTACCCTATTAAGATAGTGTCTCGCCACGGCGCAAAATTGAATAGATTAAAAAATTATCTAAAAAGGGAAATCAGGAAAATCTAATAAAAATAACACAACTCTGACTAAAATAAAATAAAACAATTAATGTGGCCTTACTGAACATAAGATCTCTCTCTTCAAAGACTTTGCTAGTTAGTGACCTGAATTTGTGACAATCAGATTGATTTATTTTGTCCTCACAGAAACCTGGCTGCAGCAAGAGGATTATGTTACTATAAATGAGTCAACTCCTACTAGTTATTTAAATTTTCACATTCCTCGAAATACTGGTTGGGAGAGTAGAGCACTAACAGATTCTTTCAGTCCGATTTTATTGATTAGTCCCAGACCAATCAATAGCTACAACTCTTTGGATATTAATCCTTAGTTTTCCTCATCCAAATTGTAAAGCAATAAAACCACTTCTGTTTGTTGGTTTTGTACCGTCCACCAGGCCCTTACTCTCAATTTATAGATCAGTTTTTTTCAGACCTTGTTTATCTGATTTAGTGTTAATACAGATAAAGTTATTATAGTGGGGGATTTTTTAACATTCATGTTGACAGTGAAAGTGATAGCTTAAATATAGCCTTTAATGGTATCTTAGACTCAATTGCTTTACTCAAAACATTAACAACCTACCCACGTTTGTCTTCATTCTCTGGACCTTGTGCTGACATATGGCATTGAGTGTAAAGACATAACAATATTTTCTCACAACCCTGTGCTGTCTGACCATTTTTTTTTTTTTTTTTTTTTAATAACCTTTGAGTTTAATTTAACCGAGTACTCCACACCTGAAAGAACATTTCATTATAGTAGATCATTATCAGACAATGCTGTAACAACCTTTAAAGAATCCTTTCCACTTTTAAGTTCCTCATTATCACAGAAAAACACAGTGGAGGGCAATAATTTTGTTTCTTCCCCTTCACAAATGATTCTCTTGTTCAGAGTGTTACTTCATCATTGCGTGGTGCATTAGACAATGCAGCCCCTTGAAAAGAGGTAATTATTCATAGGAGGCTGGCTCCCTGGTTTTAATTCAGAGCTGCGTACTTTAAAGCACAATGTTAGAAAAATTTGGAGCGAAAATGGCGCTCTACACAAAGTTCATACTTAATCTGGAAAAATAGCCTATTGTTGTATAAAAAAGACACTTCACCAGCTAGAACAGCTTATTTCTCATCCTTAATAGAAAAGAACAAGAATAATCCTAGGTTTCTCTTTAGTACAGTTGCTAAACTTACACAGAGTCATAGCTCTGTTGAGCCATCCATTTCCCTTAGCTCTCAGCAGTCATGACTTTATGGGATTTCTTCCAAAATAAAATTGATTCTATTAAGAAGAAATCTTTGACATACTCCCCGAAGATGATTACTTCATCCTCAACAAGTGAGGAAAACATTGGAGTAACTGTAGAACCTGATCTGTGCTTGGACTGTTTTGATCCTGTGGAGCTTCCTGAGTTATCAGAAAATTAGCTTCATCTAAACCTTCAACTTGTAGGTTAGACCCAATCCCAACCAAATATTTAAGGAAGTGTTCCCTCTGATTACCAGCCTCATTTTAGATATGATTAATTTATCTTTTTAAATGGGTATGTACCACAAGCTTTAAGGTAGCTATAATTAACCTTTACTTAAGAAACCTTCGCTTGATCGAGATGACTTAATAAATTACAGACTGATATCCAATCTTCCATTCTTATCTAAAATTCTTGAGAAATAGTTGCTAATCAAATGTGTGAGCATTTACACAGCAATGACCTGTTTGGAGAGTTTCAGTCAGGTTTCAGAGCTCATCATAGCACTGAAACAGCTCTGCTGAAAGTCACTAATGATATTCTTCTAGCCTCAGATAATGGACTTGTGGTTCTGTACTTGTCCTGTTAGATCTCAGTGCTGCATTTGATACAGTCGATCATAATATTCTTGTTAGAAGGCTGGATATGCTGTAGGGATCAGGGGAACAGCGCTAGGCTGGTTTAAATCTTATTTGTCTGACAGATTCCAGTTTGTTCATGTAAATGAATAAATCATCTTTAAACTCCAGGGTTAACTGTGGGAGTACCACAGGGTTCAGTACTTGGGCCAATTCTCCTTACTATATATCAGCGGGTGGACAATGAAACTGAAACACGTGTCATTTTAGTGTGGGGCGGTTTCATGGCTAAATTGGACCGGCCTGGTAGCCATCTTCATTGGATTGCACATTGCACCAGTAAGAGCAGAGTGTGAGGTTCAAGTAGCAGGTAAGAGCACAGTTTTGCTCAAAATATTGAATGCACACACATTATGGGTGACATACCAGAGTTCAAAAGAGGACAAATTTTGGTGCACGTCTTGCTGGCGCATCTGTGACCAAGACAGCAAGTCTTTGTGATGTATCAAGAGCCACGGTATCCAGGGTAATGTCAGCATACACCAAGAAGGACGAACCTACATCCAACAGGATTAACTGTGGACGCAAGAGGAAGCTGTTCCCTGAAAGGGATGTTCGGTGGCTAACCCGGATTGTATTCAAAAAACATAAAACCACGGCTGCCCAAATCATGGAAGAATTAAATGTGCACCTCAACTCTCCTGTTTCCACCAGAACTGTCCGTCGGGAGCTCCACAGGGTCAATAAAGACGGCCAGGCTGCTATAGCCAAACCTTTGGCCACTCATGCCAATGCCAAACGTCCGTTTCAATGGTGCAAGGAGCGCAGATCTTGGGCTGTGGACAATGTGAAACATGTATTTGTTCTGGGGTTTACCCACCTTTACTGTTTTTCCCACATCCGGGAGAGTTACGGTGTGGGAAAACCCCCAAAGAAGCGTACCACCCAGACTGGTTTTAAATTGGCCCCAGAGTGAAGCTTGGGGGTGGATCAGTGATGGTTTTGGGGCCCTGCCATATCATGGCACTTTCCCCCCTTGGCCCAATACTTGTGCTAGATGGGCGCGTTCACTGCCAAGGACTACCGAACCATTCTTGAGGACCATGTGCATCCAATGGTTTTTAAAAAACATTGTATCAGGATGACAATGCACCCAATACACACAGCAAGACTGGTGAAAGATTTGGTTTGATAAACATGAAAAGGTGAATTGAACATCTCCCATGGCCTGCACACTCACCAGATCTAAATATTATTGAGCCACTTTGGGGGGTGTTTTGGAGGACCGAGTCAGGAAACGTTTTTTTTCCTCCACCAGTATCATGTAGTGACCTGGCCCTGTCCCGAAAAGAAGTGGCTTAAAATCCCCTGACCACTATGGAGGACTTGTATATGTCATTCCCAAAGACGAATTGATGCTGTATTGGCCGCAAAAAGGGGGCCCTACAAACCTACTAATAAAATTTTTGTGGTCTTAAAAACCAGGTGTTTCAGTTTCATTGTCCAACCCCTTTATATGCTTCCAAAAAGGGAAAATTATCAGGCAGCATAGAATAAATTTTCCCCTTTTTACGCTGATGATACTCAGTTTACTTATCCTTAAATCCTGATGAGCCCAACCAGTTAGATAAGACTACAAGCATGTCTTGAAGACATAAAAACTTGGAAAGACTTTAAATTTTTTTTCCCTTTTAAAAAATTCAGACAAGACAGAAGTTGTCGTCTTTGAACCGGGGTCTTTAAAAAAAAACTGCTTAAAATCAATCACCTAAAACCTGGATGGCATTAAATTGACCTCCGATAATAAAGTAAAAAAACTTGGTGGTTTTTTTTGACCAGGACATGTCATTTACATCCCAATTAAAAAGGTTTCTAGGATTTCCTTTTATACTCTCCGGAACATTGCCAAAATTAAAAAAATCCTTTTCCACTATTGATGCTGGAAAAAACTAGTCCATGCATTTTTTCCCTTCAAGGCTGGCCTATTTAAATTCCTTACTATAAGGATGTTCCCCCAAAATGCAGTTAAAAAAACCTTCAGCTGATTCAAAATGCTGCAGCAAGAGTTCTGATGAAGATTAAAAAAAAAAGATCATATTTCCCCTACTTTTAGCTTCCCTTTATTGGCTCCGCCCTTTTAAATTCTAAAAAGAATTTAAAAATTTCCCCACATATATAGCCCTTTAAGATTTAGCTCCATCATACATCATAGATCTGATTGTTCCATACGTTCCTAACAGAGCAAAATTCGTTCTCAGAACTGCAGGTTTACTGGTGGTTTTCCTAGAGTCTCTAGAATTACAATTGGGGGGCCGATCCTTTTAGTTACAAGGGTCCCCCTCCTTTTGGAACCCCCTCCCAGTTTTAAACCCGTGAGGCGGACCCCTGTCTACTTTTAAAGGGTAGGCTTAAAACTTTCCTTTTTGATAAAGAACTTATAGTTTTTGAGTGGCTTAGGTTTCCTGGAGCTATCTTCCCCTTTTTTTCCCCCGTCTTTTTCTCCTCCCCCCTTGTTGGATGGAGTAAGGGGGAGTCAGGTT
>JAHHUM010001705.1:0-15893 GCA_036173005.1 Crenichthys baileyi | reverse complement strand
AACTGGTTTGCATCGGTATAAATTTAGATGAAATAGGCTGTATACCATGAAAATATCTGATCAGCTAATTATATAGGTACAAACATTTCCAGTTAGTATAAACTGGAAATGATATGGGTGACAATTTATTGGTCTAAATATTTATTGATGGCGTCAATAGTTTATAGGTAGTATAGACTGTAAAACCTTGATATATATACAGGATGACTTAAATAATGTTAATATTCAATAACCTTTTGGTTCCTCCTGCTCTGAAAACAGACAAATCTTTTTTATAATCTACTTTTTTAAATTCTAAATAATCTCTGTTTTGTCATCCACATGTTCCTCATTGCAGTATGTCAAACAAATCAAAAGTTACAACCTGTTAAGCTAACTATTTGCAGGAAGTAAGTTGTTTTTAGCTCTAATTGCAGCACAATGTCAATGTGTCTTCACCCAGTGGGTTCTAAGAATGAATGACAGAGGATAATCTGCTGCAGTGACGTCTCCTGAGGCATTTATTCCATGTCACTCTAATCCGGGTCAGATCTACCTTGACTAGACAGCACTGTTTGGAAAGCTGGACCTAGTAACTGAGACAGGGTCAGTTTTGCATTAGCCTGGATTAAAACCAAAGGAAGCCACTGAGGAAGAGCAGTAATCTATAGGGAAAGCGTGGTAATGATAGCTAACTGACTGATGACCTCAACATGACGACATGAACCAGAGTCATTGTTTAGATTTCCAGCATGTGGCTCGAAGGTCACTATCACATGATGTGTTGTAAGACTGAGAACTTTCCAGGTCAGTGGGTCTGAGGTTTGGAGGCTGCATGCAGAGAAGATCCGGTTGTAAATGTTGCTTTTACTAAGAGTTTAGTGTTGCTTGTCTGTGTTCATTAGCTAACCCTGAACCATGCTGATGAAGAGGTTTGTTTAATGTATAAACAACATCACTTACTAAATCCCCCATCACAACTGTGCATATCCGCAGTTTAGCTTCCTGTCTACTTCTTAGAGAAGAACGTTCAAAACTCAGGGTTCAGACAGACAGTCATTATGTAGTTGGCTGGAGTCTTTTCTATACAAGCTTGTCAAAACTAAAAATCTGCATGCAAAAAGTTGCATCACAAATAGTTTCCAAATCTTGATTTTCAAAGTTTTAAAAATACAAACGAGTCTCCCTGATCGGATCACATATATTGGAAAAGGCATGAGTTGCAGCCTTTCAAGTTAATTACAGTGACATGGAAAACCAAATGTTTTAAGAAACATGACAATTATGTAAAATTACCTATTTAAAAGAAAATGGCCTAACATAGAGCAAAACAAAAAGTCTTGGGTTTCCAATATTTTTTAACATGTAAATAAAGATCTCTTGGTAAATATTCTCTTAAGATGTCAAAAGATGTTTCTATTTTCTTTTTGATTTTAACTGCTGCTGTTTGATTAATTGTTCACTACATGACAATTTTCAAAGGCATGTTTTTTTTTGCTTGCTAAGCAGCTTATCCCCAACCTATGAATCACTCAGGCAGAAAAAGGCTCCTACATTTAAGGGGTAAAACCCAAATGTCACAGACATCATTCGTTCCCATTTCTTTAGATTAATTTCGCTAAAAATTGCCAAAAATAAAAGTGTTTTTAGTTCAGATTTTAGCAACAACTAGATCAGCTAAAGACTTGTTATACTGCACAACATCCTGCCAGGGCCAATAACAAGCACTGAACAGAAATCAGAATAAGAACCATAAATCCTTCCTTATCAATGCATATGGTAATACAAGTGCAAGAAGCACTCGATTGTGTTTATACAACATCGCAAAGAAAAGACAGATCCAATAAAAAACAAGGACTAAGAAGCGTTGAAAAAAATTTAAATTGTATTAGAATGAGATGTCTTTGTAGAAGGCAACCAAAGAAAAAAATATTTAAAAAGGGTTCAGAACTATTGATCAAGACCGCTTAAACAAATTACTATCGGTCTCAAAAAAGCTTGCAAGATTTACAATAGATATGGTTTGTTGGCCAAACGAATGAATCACTTTTGCTTATTATTGTGATATTATGAGTTGCCAAATCTTAACCCAGACCTTTATCTTGCAACCATAGGTTAAGCTGCCTTACTTTTGGACCTTTAGAGTCAAAGCACTGAGCTCTATAAATATGTCTTAAACTGAATGACAAAAAGCATGAAAAGAATATCCTGTTTGGCTGTATGGATGCTCTAAATGAAAACATTGTAGCAGCGTTTTTAAAATCTTAAAAAAATCTTAAAAGCTATGGTGGCTTTGTGCTTTGAAACGAGACATAACTCCATTATTTAGGAACTAACGGGTTAAAAGAGAAAGAGGAAAAACAATAGGATAGAGCAAAACATTTCTCAACCTTGTTTATAAGAGTCATGCAGTGAGGTTTCCCAACGACTTGAAATTTTTTTGATTTTGTATGTAAAGCAAGGATTTATGTAACAGACCATCAAAGGAGGTGCATAGCTGTGAAGTGGAAGGAATTACTTTGTAATGTTATCGTTTGCCACAATTATAGCTCTACATCTAGAGAGATTTTTTTACCTATTATTCTTTGCAAAAAATTACCAAAGGTCAGTCAGATTGGACGGTGAGCCTCTGTAAAGTTTTCATGCCTTGCCAGAGATTTTAAATTTGAGGTCTGGACTTTGAATGGGGGTGGGAGGCTGCTGACCTCGACTGGGGACATTATCGGGCGGTGGAAGGAGTACTACGAGGATCTCCTCAATCCTGCCATCACGTATTCCTTGGTGGAAACAGAGGCTGGGGACTCGGGACTAGACTCTTTCATCACCCAGGCTGAAGTCACGAGGTGGTTAAAAAGCTCCGCTGTGGCAGGGCTTCGGGAGTGGATGGGATCCCCCCTGAGTACCTCAAGTCTCTGTATGTTGTGGGGCTGTCATGGTTGACACACCTCTTCAGCATTGCCTGGCGGTCGGGGACAGTGCCTCTGGACTGGCAGACTGGGGTGGTGGTCCCCCTTCATAAGAAGGGTGACCGGAGGGTGTGTTCCAACTACAGGGGGATCACATTCCTCAGCCTCCCTGGTAAGGCTACGCCAGGGTATTGGAGAGGAAAGTCCGGCCGATAGTCGAACCTCGGCTTCAGGAGGAGCAGTGTGGTTTTCGTCGGCACTAAGTCGGACCTGTTCCCGGTGCATGTTGGAATTCGGCAGGGCTGCCCTTCGTCACCGGTCCTGTTCATAACTTTTATGGACAGGATTTCTAGACGCAGCCAAGGGCCAGAGGGGGTCCGGTTTGGGGACCAGTGGATTTCGTCTCTTCTTTTTGCAGATGACGTGGTCCTGCTGGCCCCCTCTAGCCAAGACCTATACATGCGCTGGGGCGGTTCGCAGCCGAGTGTGAAGCGGCTGGGATGAAGATCAGCTCCTCCAAGTCCGAGGCCATAGTTCTCGACCGGAAAAGGGTGGCTTGTCCTCTTCAGGTTGGAGGGGAGTTCCTGCCTCAAGTGTAGGAGTTCAAGTATCTCGGGGTCTTGTTCACGAGTGAGGGAAGAATGAAGCGGGAAATCGACAGACGGATCGGTGCGGCTGCCGCAGTAATGGGGGCACTGTGCCGGTCCGTTGTGGTAAAGAGAGAGCTGAGCCGAAAAGCGAAGCCCTCGATTTACCGGTCAGTCTACGTTCCTACCCTCACCTATGGCCATGAACTTTGGGTCATGACCGAAAGAACGAGATCCCGGATACAAGCGGCTGAAATGAACTTCCTCCGTAGGGTTGCCGAGCACTCCCTTAGCGATAGGGTGAGGAGCTTGGCCATCCAGGAGGGGCTCGGAGTAGAGCCGCTGCTCCTCCACATCGAGAGGAGCCAGTTGAGGTGGCTCGGGCATCTATATCGGATGCCTCCTGGACGCCTTCCTCGGGAGGTGTTCCGGGCATGACCCACCTGGAAGAGGCCCAGGGGACGGCCCAGGACACGCTGGAGGGACTATGTCTCTCGGCTGGCCTGGGAACGCCTTGGGCTCCCCCCGGAGGAGCTGGAGGAGGTGTCTGGGGAGAGGGACGTCTGGGCGTCTCTGCTGAGTCTGCTGCCCCCGCAACCCAGTCCAGGATAAAGCAGAAGACGACGAGTACGAGACGACTTTGACTGGGCCATTCCAACACATAAATGTGCTTTCATTCAAACTATTTCATTGTGGCGCTGTCTGTATGTTTAGGGAAATCCTACTGGAAATTAAACCTGCGCCCCAGTCTCAAGTCTTTTGCAGCATTGGTTTTCTTTCAATATTTCCCAGTATATAGCTCCAACAATCTTCCTAACATCTCCAGCCAGCTTCATTTTTCCTGCAGAAGAAAAGCTCTCCCTAAGCATGATGTGGCCACCTCCAGTTTTCATGTTTGGGATTACGTGCAATGTTAGGTTTTTTGCACCATCCAAATAGAAGTTTGGTGTCCTCTAACTAGAGCACCACATGTTTGTGTATCCCCTCCATGGCTTGTGGCAAACTGCAAACAGGACTTCTGACAGGCTTCCTTCAGCATTAGCATGGAGCTCTTTGCTTCTTCTCTGACGAATGTTCTCCTTGCGTGACCTATTAAGTAGGTTTGCAGTTGTGCCATACTCTTCCCATCTTCCCGTGATGGATTAAACAGAGCTTTGTAAAATGTAAAAAAGCTTGTTGTTTTATAATCTAATCCTCCTTTAAGCTACTCCAAAACGTTCTGCCTAACCTGTCTACTGCGTTCCTTGGTCTTCATGATGCTGTTTGTTCATTACTGTCCTCTAAAAAAACCCAGAGGCCTTCACAGAACAGCTGTATTTGTTCTGAGATGAAATAACACACAAGCTGACTCTCTTAGGCAACATCAGAAAGCAGTTATTTGCTCTGCATTTTATTAGAATAAAGGGGCCAAACACAAGTTCACCCCACACTTTTCAAATTTAAAAGGCATCTATTATTTCCTTTCACTTCACAATTATGAGTTACTATGTGTTGTTCAGTCACATAAAATCCAAATAAAATACAATGAAGTCTGTATTGTAACATGATAAAAGGGATATGAATACATTACTGGAAGTACAAAAAATCCACTGATTATTCGGTGAATCCTCCTAAATGTTTGACTTTGTCATATGAGCAGAGGAACATGCGGATCCTCTGCAAAAAAAAAGGCGAATTCAAAAGGAATAAAACAACAGTTTAGGGATGTGTTCATACGCCAAGGGGAGGCTGGCACATCCTAGTATGGGATGTGTGTTGTGGACCGTCTCAAGGACAGGGAAACAAACTGTATGGCAGCACCATCATCAGTTACTTACTTGGAAGTGATTGTCTTTGTTTGACTGTCGGGAGTCCCCTTTATTACAGAACATCTATCAACAAGAGAAAAAGGAAAGAACTATCCATGAATAAAGGCAAAACCAACCATGGAGCATCATCAACCAAAAACCTGACCATCCCTGCAGTCCATACAGTACAGTATGAGTTCAAACACACACTAAGACTTTTAGGCATTAAATAGCTCCTCTTCCTTTCACTAACCACTTTGACCCTAAATCCAGAGAGAGAGAAATCTGCTGCCAGATGTTTACTGTAGATTAATTTAGCTTTGTCATAATCTGGCGTTGCATATCTTCACTGCTGAGAAACCCTGTCTCCCAAGCAGTTAGAGTTGGTTTAATCATTATTAGCTGTGTACATAAGAGTGGGCATCTGACTTCTTTAATCATATTAGCTCTTTGATTAGAAGTCACTAACTCCTTCTGAGAGGCAGTGGAGAAGGCTGCTGTTACCTTGGTGAAGGACGCAGCGGTTCAGATCGTTCAGACATCCCGAGCAATAAAAACTGTTTACACACCCATCAGTATTTACGCAGTCTCAAGGTAATAGCTTATTTCAGTTCTAATTAAGTCAGCGGTTAATGTGTTCTGGAGTATAAATTGCTTTAAAAGGCAGCCTGCATCTTTGTTTTAGCGCTTGCTTTTATTTATTGCAACGGCTTCATTTTTCCAGTGACCATAAATCCCAAAAGATGACGAGCATTTAGACACTCAGTCGCTCTTTTTTAAATGAGTGATCTGCTGATGTGCAGAGTCACCGCCAAGATCTTGGTTCTGCCCCCTACTTAAAAAAATTAGACTGACATCTTCACAAGTAGAAAGCACAAGGAAGGGATTTAGATAAGGAAAAGCAGAGACAGCTTGCAGCTTTTTGATATCCCTCCACTCTGTGTCTTCCTGGCGCTGTGCTACATGAGTGTGTGTTACATCTTTAAATTAGGCTGAGATTTCAGAGATCTCATACTGTACCGTGTTTTTTGGTGGGTTCACCTGGGAACAAGAGTGCCCAAGGCACGCTCCTTTGGGAAGCCTACGGCAAAGAACACATGCATGTACAGCCATGGGGGTACATCACTACGTACAACAATGGCTAACACGCACACACACATACACGCGTGAAGGCATAACTACTACACATGCATACATACTCTAACATTGGCATATTAGATACAGGCACACACACAACAGCAACCTTTGCTGGTGGCACTGACAAATCACACTGACCCCTGTTACATAAGTCATCTCTGAGATAAAGGCAAACAGTCAGATGGTTTTACTTCGAAGAGGATTTAGGTATGTATTCTACATTTCTACTGTTAATTGTGACTAAATAACACTGATGGGGAGCTACTTTCTCAGTTTTACATCCTGGTGAGAAGTCTGGCCTACTTTTAGCATATTGTTGATAGATTGAAACAACTCCCACCTGCAGGATGGCCCCATAGAGGCGCAGCAGGATGCTCCTTGGCTCATCCCCGACCGAGCCCAGGCTGTCGGGGAGACTGCACAAAAAGAGCTTGTTGCTCAGACCACCCCTGGAGGACAAACAGACATGCAATGAGTGTGACTGCTTTTTAGTTTTCAGGTTTGTGTTTTCTTCAGGCTTTTATGAGACATATGAGCAGTTCATGCTCATGTTTAAAGCTACAAGTTCATACAGTCCTAGGCCCGAGCTGCAGTGAATCTATTTATAAGATCCAGAACAGAAACACAGACATTTCCTGTGTAAGACGGAAGGAGAGCAGCCGCTCGTTACACCAGGAAGTACTGAAGATATTTGTCTGCTCAGGCAGCACTACTGTTTAAATATGAATTTGCAACTCTATCAGAGAAAGTCAAGGCTTCTTTGGAGCTTTAGACAAAACAGCGAGGAACATCTTCATCAACTTTTGTACAAACACAGCTAAAGATTGACATCTAAAACTTCCAAAAGAAGCATAAATATTAAAATTTGGGGCAAATTAAAAATTTTAACTTAAGTACTCCTGTTTTTCTCCAAAACCTATCACTCTTGGAATAAAAATCATCTGCATCAATTTTTAGAAAACATTGACATCTGAGGCTGCAAATGTGGCATATTTTAGTTTCAATTTAAAAATATAAATAAATGCTTTGCAAAATAGTGGGTTTCTTTGGGAATAAATAGCAAACAAGACAATTTCATGTCTTCATCAAGGACCCGGTACTACAAGTATAATATTTAGAGGTCATTTTCTGGAAAAATAAAGATTACAGTGGTCAGTTTAATTAAATTAGAAATCTTTAAGTCTGCATCTGCAACAATTTCAACAGAAAACTGACATAAACATATTTCTTAAGCCCCTAAATGGGATATAAACATTGGTTTTAGATTAAAATCAAACATTTTAATCTACAATAAAAGAATATAAAGACACCTGTTTCTCTCCCAACGATCCCGCTCAACCCTTTTAAAGACACATTGCAAAAGTGGAGTTAAATTAGGATTACAGTGATTAAATTTAGGTTGAACACCCTGAAGTCTACGTCTACATGACCCTTCAAAGAATGACCTAGAATTCACATCTGGCACTTTCAAATGGGGCGTAAATTTTAGATTTATCTTAAAATTAAACAATTACACTAGAATTTCTGCCAAACATACAGCATTTCTGTCCCTGAACAAAACCTGCTATTCAACACTATGAGAATAAACAGCAAAACTAAATCCTTTTACTACAATAATTCCATTTAAAGGCAAATTTTTGACAAAACAAGATTCAGTGGATCGGTTTTACATAATTAGACATGTTGAAGTCTGCACCAATTTTGACAAAACTTGTCAAAAACTGACAATTAGGGCATAAATATTGAATTTAGGTCCAAATAAAATATTTAAACAGAAATAACTGCTAAATAAAATATATTCCTGTTCATGGCCAATCCGTATGGGGGTATACAGCAAAACTAAAACCCAAATGCTACATTTACGATATTTAAGGGTAATTTGAGAGGCAAAAAGAAATATTACAGTGATTAGTTTTACTGAATTGATCACTTTGCAAATTCATTCAGACTTTTTCAATTATTTAAGGAGCATAACATTATCTTGTCGCATATTATTGGTTACATTTAATCTTTGCACACAATGGATGCACAGTAACGCTGACCCAAGCGCCTCTATCACATGTCTATTACACATGCAGACTTAACGCATTGCAACCTTATGATGGTGATCTGGAAGTCCTCCTCGGCCAGTATTTTCCAGGCTCCGTGCAGAAACTCCCTGCACCACAGATAAGCCTTGCGTCGGGTCTCTAGGTCCGGCTGGTCGGGGCGGACCAGATCCTTGGAGTCCTCCTGGGTGTCGGGCAGGACATGTAGGGCGTTCTCAGTCACTAGGAGGCCCAGCGACATAGAAGGGGAAGACGATACCCCGTTGATAAATTTGGTTTTCATGCTTGTTTATTTTTCTATAAAGATATGAAAAGGAAGCAAGGAAAACACCGCAGTCTCTACGTCGTTTTGGATTGTGTCGCAGGTGTATATAATTCGGTTATTTCACGAAATGTATATCAAAAGCAGAGTAGTAAAGCTCTCTTTTTCTTATTTATTACTACTGTTAGCTGTAGTGTCGATTTTAAAATGTTATAGAACGCAAATATCAGAGATAAACGACGATGCCGAGCCTTTAATTGCAGAGAATGAGTCGAGGCTTGGAGATGCGCAGAGGATCAGTGAAAGGGGCGGGACGCGCAGGGCGGAGAAAGCCCCCCTCTTTCTATTCTCTGATTGGTTGGTCAGAAACACAACAGACCGAACGATGCATTCAAAGACTACCGGACATACAGACACATTCGGCGATGGTCCTTTCAAATTTCCTCATAAAAAAAAAAAAAATACTAACACAAAAAGATAATCACAAAGTCACTCAAAAGCCATTAAACGGCTCAATAAAAAAATTAAAATCATTAGAACAATGAGAAAATTACAAGAAATAACTATAACAAGAGTTATAATAAAATCATTTTAAAAATCATAGTTAAAAGAAACGAGATAAATTAAGATAATAAAGCCGCGTTAAAAAGCTGTGTATTTTCAAAAAATATAGATTTAGTGAACTGGTTTCCCTAATCAATTGAAATAGCTTTGGGACATAGTTGACAAAGGCTCTGTTTATTCACCAAAAGCTGAACATAGCTGTAAGTGGACGACCAAATTGAGCTAGAGGAATATAGTAGGTTACAAAGGAAGTTTGTATTGTAGCTTTTTCCAAAGTAACTTTGCATGTAAGAATTAAATGTCTACATATTCAGCCATTGAAAAAAACAAAAATGTTTTTAACCTTTTTTGTGGACTCTCTCTCTCTATTTTCAAACTTTTTGATGACCCTGTGAATGCAACACAAACAAGTGTCGCATATCTGTCTCGTCTCGCACGTAACACAAAAGCCCCTCAACAAATCCTCCAGCATGGCATTAACCATGCAGTTCTTTGTGGTTTTTACTTATGTTTTACACCTGCAACACAAAGAAGCCTAAAAGCATAATTTGAAAACAAAAGACGCATTGAATTGAAGGATGGGAGGGGTATTCACAATTTATTCCGAGTTCTGCAGTTTGTCATAATAGTGAGAGCACATTATTTGTCATCTTTACAAACAACAACTCTGCATCCTGTCAAAGACAGCTGTAACTTTAGACTGTGTGGGAAATTTGGTTTGCGTGGATGTATTTGGTTTCTGAGATACAAGACTTCAAACAGGATCCCAAAAAAGCGGGTTGCATCAGTAGTTTAAGAGCTCATCATAAGAATCGCATTATGCAAAAATATTACCTCACTATAGTCCAGCTGTAATCAAAGATACAAAAACAAAGAAAAGTCAGAAAACCTTATCAGAGTTTGTAACAAACACTTTTCTCGTCAGATGTTTATATGCACCCATCAAGGCCGTGAAAGTCATTTTAATCTTGGGCTTTTAATGATTTATGCAAAAAGTGTTCTTATTTTTGAAAGTTACAACTACAGGTTAAAATTTGTACATACATATAGTATATACAGTACATTTTCAACTGAATTTAAGTCCGCCAGTGAAACCTGTTTTACGTCACCTTGGACTTAGAGGGTGCCGACGAAAAAAAACACCTGTTCCAAATTCCTGACTGAATTCAAGGCAAAATGCATTCTATAGAAATGTTTTATGGTCAGAAAAGAGAATGTTTGAGCTGTTTGGCTACAATGTCCAGAAGTACAGGGGTTGGACAATGAAACTGAAACACCTGGTTTTAGACCACAATAATTTATTAGTATGGTGTAGGGCCTCCTTTTGCGGCCACTACAGCGTCAATTCGTCTTGGGAATGACATATACAAGTCCTGCACAGTGGTCAGAGGGATTTTAAGCCATTCTTCTTGCAGGATAGTGGCCAGGTCACTACGTGATACTGGTGGAGGAAAACGTTTCCTGACTCGCTCCTCCAAAACACCCCAAAGTGGCTCAATAATATTTAGATCTGGTGACTGTGTAGGCCATGGGAGATGTTCAACTTCACTTTCATGTTCATCAAACCAATCTTTCACCAGTCTTGCTGTGTGTATTGGTGCATTGCCATCCTGATACACGACACCGCCTTCAGGATACAATGTTTGAACCATTGGATGCACATGGTCCTCAAGAATGGTTCGGTAGTCCTTGGCAGTGACGCGCCCATCTAGCACAAGTTTTGGGCCAAGGGAATGCCATGATATGGCAGCCCAAACCATCACTGATCCACCCCCATGCTTCACTCTGGGCATGCAACAGTCTGGGTGGTACGCTTCATTGGGGCTTCTCCACACCGTAACTCTCCCGGATGTGGGGAAAACAGTAAAGGTGGACTCATCAGAGAACAATACATGTTTCACATTGTCCACAGCCCAAGATTTGCGCTCCTTGCACCATTGAAACCGACGTTTGGCATTGGCATGAGTGACCAAAGGTTTTGGCTATATTGACCCTGTGGAGCTCCCGACGGACAGTTCTGGTGGAAACAGGAGAGTTGAGGTGCACATTTAATTCTGCCGTGATTTGGGCAGCCGTGGTTTTATGTTTTTTGGATACAATCCGGGTTAGCACCCGAACATCCCTTTCAGACAGCTTCCTCTTGCGTCCACAGTTAATCCTGTTGGATGTGGTTCATCCTTCTTGGTGGTATGCTGACATTACCCTGGATACCGTGGCTCTTGATACATCACAAAGACTTGCTGTCTTGGTCACAGATGCGCCAGCAAGACGTGCACCAACAATTTGTCCTCTTTTGAACTCTGGTATGGCACCCATAATGTTGTGTGCATTTCAATATTTTGAGCAAAACTGTGCTCTTACCCTGCTAATTGAACCTTCACACTCTGCTCTTACTGGTGCAATGTGCAATCAATGAAGACTGGCTACCAGGCTGGTCCAATTTAGCCATGAAACCTCCCACACTACAATGACAGGTGTTTCAGTTTCATTGTCCAACCCCTGTATGTTTGGAGTCATGGTGAGGCTTTCAAATCCAAGAACCCCAAAGCAACTGTCAAGTAAGGTGGTTGTAGCATTATGCTGGGGGTCTGTTTCATTGTGAGTGGTACTGGTGCAATGCGCAAAATGGATGAAATAATAAGGAATTACCTTACTGCTATGAAAACCAGTACTTAGTAGTTGTAATCTTTGAGATCCCAAGAAATGCTGTGCTGTGTTTATAAATCTACTAAGACTGAGACTGAGATGGAGACATGAAGTGCTGTAAAATTGTTCAAACTGACTGTAAAAACTTCACAAAGGACTTTGAACACTTTAGATTTGGTGGCTCTCCTCTGGGGCCTTAATTTCCAAATGAAATGCAAAATCTAATTTTAATGTTAAAATAGGCAAGTCCCTTTTCTCACTAGCAGAGATTAAAAGGTTCTGGTGTTGTTCTGGTGTTGTCTGGTGTTGCCAGAACATGTAGAACATGTTCTGGATGCGGCTGAGTGTGCTGGCTAATAAAGCCCTGTCTGAAGTTGCAGACTAATTTAATTTGCTATAGCCCCATAAATCAAAACTAGAAGAAATAATTGTTTAAAATGTATCACCTCATTTGCTAAAGATTCTATATACTAATGTAAAAGTTTTAGTTGAATAAATTGAAGAAAAAAATAACTTTTCGAATATGTTCTACTTTATTGAAACGCAGTTGTATTTTAAAAAGAAGTGGTCTAGATCAGAAAATCAAAAAGAAAACTTAAAAAATCAACAATGCACATACACTTTAAAAACAGAAGCGCCCTTTCATCAGTTCCCTTTCTCCACCAGGGGGACCCCGTGGGTTTTCTATAAAAATGACTTTTTTATTTGCTTTGTAAGCTACGTCCGTCTTCTTTACCTTTTCTGTTTTATACTATATTGGTCCCACACTTCGTGTTCTTTTACAAATAATATAAAACTGTACGTTCTCTCTGTTTGTGCTGTTTTCTTTTACTTGATTTATCCTTTACAAGCTCCGCTCCTCGGTGCAACTCCGGCGTATAAAACATTCGCACCCAGCGCTCCACTGACAAGCGTGTTGATGACGCTTTCATCCAAAACAACAACAGAACTCAGCTGCTGTAAAGCTAACTAGCCGGCCTAGTTATTCTGAGATTTTCTTAACTTTTTCTTAATATTTTCTTTTAAATTTAAAGTTTTATTGGTGCCTTAATACTTCCTTATTCGTTCGGTTATGAAGTTGTTATATAATCTCGAATTTAGTTCTTTATTTGTATTGAGTTTGTAAGTCTTTGTCTGCTAGGCTAGCAGTGCTAATATGTTAGCTTTAAAACCGAGTAGAGCTCGGAGCCTCTCCTCCTCCACCTGAAGGTAATGTATTTATTTAAAGCTTATGGTTTTTATGTGTCCATACAAACTGAATGTAGCCTTTAACGTGCATATGTGTAAACCCTGTTAGTGTGTAGCAGGTATTCTTCCTGAAACAGGGAGGTAAATGAGAGAAGGATGTGAATAACGCAGCCGAGAGGGCAAGCCTTCCTGTTCCACCAACCTAAACTACAATTTACTAGTTTAATATGTGAAGATGTGGATGTCAAATATTGTTTTTAATCACAAACATTACCAAAACGACTTTAAACTAGCTTGAATAATCGTCCTATTTGTAACACGGTTATCAACCATTATGTAGAAGTCTGAAAAGGTAAGGAGATTGGTTAAGGCATTTTCTAATGAAAAAGTGGAGTATAGAAAATATTTGTATTTACAGTCTTTATTCACCATCCCATTCTGTTAAAGCTCCATCCATCTGTCAATGTGTCAATCATCTATTCATTAGTTTATCATCCATTCGTGTCCATTCATAGGTCTGTCTATTCATCCATACTTTCATCTGTTTCTATATGATTCACCCGTCCCTTCATTTGTCCAGACATCCTTCAATCTATCCATCATTTTTCCTTCCATCCATCCATCGTCCCTCAAGCCAACTATCTATATGTTCCTCTTTTGACCACTGTAGAAATATCTGCATTAGATTTTTGTGAGCTATTGTAGTTTACTTTAAAATTTGTAAAAAAAAAAAAAAGACAGGAAAATATCCAAATTTGAATCTGGAAAGTGTATGGTATTTTGACTTGAAAAATGTGGAGGAACTTTGTTACTAATTAAAAACTGAAGATATGTTGGACCTTCCAAAAGTGATAGCGAAACTGGAGAACAGGCAACCTGCTCATGGGGAGCAGAGACTGAGCTGTCTTGTCTGAACCTTGATAAGTTTTTTCTCTGTTTCTCGACTTAACAGCTTCAAAAATGAGGATTATGATGTTTTTTTACCAACTAAAACCAAATAGTGATGGAGGAATGCATTAACCTTTAGTGGGTATAAATCCGAAGAGTAGCTAAGCAGCCTTTAAAAGTGTGAAAGCTGCTTTTAACCAATCCCTAATTATGGATAAATATAACAAAAACTATTTAAGATAGATGAACAAAAACATCTGTTTTTCCTGGCATAAAATAAAAAATATTTTGATACTGGACATAAATAATTATAAAGAACATTATGTCACTTATGATTCACCTTTTGATCCCTCTACATCAAGCCTCGAGTTAAACATTTTAACAATTGTCATTTTGGTTTTTCACCTTACTGAGAGTCCAGAGATACATTCATGCTCATACAGGTAATAAATTACCTTTTTATTTACACTTTTGATGGCCTTTGGAGCCTAAATATTAATTATAGGGTACAAGTATTTTTAAGAAAATTGCAGCAAATATTTCAACTTAGACATCAAAAAGTGTCCAGAAATTACCTGAGAGTTTAAAATATGTGAACTTCAAATGGTGTGAAATTAGGAAATGTGAAAATGTTTCAGGAGCCTTAATCCTGCATTTCCCCAACACTTTACAGTCTTAAATGCAAGGACCTTGGCATTATATTGACTTATTTAAAAGTTTATAAATGTCCATTTTGGAGTTTTTGTATTCTTAAACAAAAAGTCTGAAGTGGTCTTGTGTGATATGAGAACAGCTTATAAATCAATCTGTAAAGCGCTTTGGCTTGCCTTGTGTAAGAATGGTGCTTTAAAAATAAAATGGCCTTGCTTTGTATGATAAGCCACTGATATAAGAGGCTTAGTTTTTCAGAATGCTGCAGAGAGAAAGTTTTTGTTAAACACAGTTAATGTTGCACAATTCAGAAAAGACTGTATAAACTACAAATAGTGCCAAATTACTTTTATTTTGGGTTATCTTGCATCACAGAGAACCATTTGCTTCTTGGAGCTTCAGTGTTTTACGGGTATTTGATTGGATATTTATGACTAACCGGACTCTACATAAGCCAGAAATCTGTCAGTGCATGCCTGTAAAAACACTTGTATAATATACTGTTTGAAAAAGCAACATTAAGTCTAATGAATGAGGTCTTAATCCATGCAAGTGTGAAAAAAATGTGAAATAATGACTGTCTCTCTGGAAACACTAAAAAGACCACCTTAGGAGAACTATGGAGCAAAACTGGTGTAAATGTTGTAATTGATTTTTTCCTTCAGGACTTTGAGATGTGTTTCATTGCCAGCTGTAAACCAGAACCGCTGTAAAGCCTAACCCCACTGCCAGAAAAATATAGAAAAATACGAGCTACTTTTTAATGTAATCATTACAAAAAATGAAAGCAGTTGGAAGTGTTACAGCCTTTGGTGGTGTAACTTCATCATGGAGATTTGAATGTGGCAGCACACCGATGGAATTGGGTGTTCGGACTCGGGGCCCACCCCCCTCTGACACATCTCCCATTAAACCGGGCTTCGGACGCAGGACCATTAAGTCTCTGGGAGAGACTCAGTCAGTGGTGCTGCTTTAAACTGTGCACCTTTTATGGTGCACATTTCCTCGTGCCCTCTGATTGCTTGTGCTTTGCTAACTTAGTCCTTTGTGATCTGGCTGTAGCTTGTGAAGGGATTTGTTAAAAGACAGTTTTCTTTTAAACCTGGTATTCAGTTTAAACAACATGGTGTTTCTCCCTGGCTGTTTTGTTTGGGGCGGATGTTCTAGATTAGAGGTTTTCTTTCGGTTTTTATCTGTAGTAGGTTTAGACAAGCTTGTTTTATTTTGGCTAACAATGCTTGGGACTTGTC
>JAHHUM010001704.1:0-16773 GCA_036173005.1 Crenichthys baileyi | reverse complement strand
TTCACAGTCACCACCACTGTAGCAGTGGAAGTGATAAGCGAAACAGCAAAAGGAATCTCATTCTCCACTGTAACCAGCAGAGTGTGCCTACTGGTTTTCTCAAAGTCCAGAGCCTAGTTTAAAGGGAAGAAAGAACATCGTAGAACAACTGATCAGACATTAACAGCTCACAGGATGCAAAAATGTATAACGTCTGTTTTTAATATAATTCTATATATAAAAAAAACAAACTAAAAAAAAGGAAAATTTTTTGAGAAAATTTAAACCATTTCCAACTGTAAGACCTGCTGTTCCTCATACCTTAGCAGTAGAAATGATTCCTTCTTGCTTGTTAGTTCCTGTTTTCACAGTGAAAAGATTTCCTGGATCTCCATCAATAATTTTGAACTTTGCATTCCAGGCTGGAGAATGTGGCTCATCCTCGTCTGTCACCAGCATTCGAACAACTACAGCATCTACTTTATTCTCGTCAACTGCTGCTGTATACTGAGACAATACAGAGGATGTCTTCAGAGTAATTCATCACACAACAAAAAAACCCAATCTGTGTGTGTCACAGACACAAGTGGTTTTCTAACAATTCTTATCCTGGAATTTGAAAAAGAAATAATTTTAGCAATCCTAACTAACAGACAACAGGAAACGTTCAGTCTGATATCAGCATGTGAGCAGACCATGAGATCAAAAGATTGTCTTTTTATACAGCTTATGTCTCATTTCATCCATCTATACATGCACTTTCTATAATTAGTGATCCCCTCAAAATCTGGAAAACATAATTTTCCCTTTATTAAAAAAAGAAATTAAATGTTCAAGTTTTAAATACATTTTAAATACAAGTAATTTGTAATTAGACTTTAGAACAAGGCGGTTCATTAAAGAATCAACAACAGGTTAAGTTTGTGTTTTACTTACAGGGCTCTCCGTAAAGACTGGAGCATGATCGTTGCTGTCTATCACCTTGATCAACACTTTAGCAAATCCAGCCAAACCTTCGCCCTTTAAGTCAGCTGCCTGTACTGTCAGTGTGTACTGAAAGATTTTCTGTTGGAAGAAATGCTGACTTTAATTAACAAGACACAAATAGTTTGGCATCATGAAGCTGTAGGAGATTCCCTTTCTAAGATGTTCAACAATACTTGAGTGCAACAGTACTGATATATTTTTTCCAGAACGGCGAATGGCGTTAGAACAGCGAATAGTCCAAGATGGCGCCAGTGTGTTCGGCGGGCCGTCGGTCTTTCACAGTTTTGTTTGTGCTTCTTTTGTTTTCATATTTTGTTATGTGCATTAAGTCTCTGCTCGTGTATAAATCGCCAATCTCTCCTGGATATTCAATTTCAAGTTAAAAGTTTAGGTGTTGTTGACTATGGTGGGCATAAAACTTTGCCCCCACATTTATAGAGAGTTCCAACTCGCTTTTTCTGGCCATCGGCTTTGCCCTCTTGGCGAAAATGCCGCCGTCACCGCAGTAAGTGCGGTGGGCAGCTGGTGAAACTTAAAATTTGCCTGGCACGATCCACTTCCATTTCCCTGGTAAGGAATGGATTACTGTTTTCCTCTGTGCCACGGTGTCTTCTGGATCCCATCGACCCCTGCTTGATGTTTGTCTCCGGCATGGATGCGCGCCCTCGGTCACGCCTGCTTCTCTGGGCTCCGTCAGCACGGAGTTAACCCACTGAATTTGAGAACGCTACCTTGGGTTCCTCGGTCTGCCGAAGGATCAGGCCGCCGCTCCCGCCAGGTTCCGCCTGGTAGACATCAGATCTCTAGGAAACAAAACTTTCACCCTGAGACTATCACTTCCAGTGGCCTGGATTTCCTCTGTATAACGGAGACCTGGATTAAGGATGGTGATTCCAGTGCGTTTTCGGAATTTCACATGCTGTTGTGCAAATGGAATAGACAACAGTGGGAAATCTTTGGCGATTAGCAAGACACACTCAATAAAGGAGTGGTTCTGCTGGTGGGGACCACAGACCACTTCTCAGTACCTATGCTTTCTGGCTGATGTATTGGTCACTTTTGAATGTTGGTGGTGCTTTCACACTCGTGGCAGCATGAGACGGACTCTACAACCCACACAAGTGGCTCAGGTAGTGCAGCTCATCCAGGATGGCACATCAATGCGAGCTGTGGCAAGAAGGTTTGCTGTGTCTGTCAGCGTAGTGTCCAGAGCCTGGAGGAACTACCAGGAGACAGGCCAGTACACCAGGAGACGTGGAGGAGGCCGTAGGAGGGCAACAACCCAGCAGCAGGACCGCTACCTCCGCCTTTGTGCAAGGAGGAACAGGAGGAGCACTGCCAGAGCCCTGCAAAATGTCCTCCAGCAGGCCACAAATGTGCATGTGTCTGCACAAACGGTTAGAAACCGACTCCATGAGGATGGTATGAGGGCCCGACGTCCACAAATGGGGGTTGTGCTCACAGCCCAACACCATGCAGGACGCTTGGCATTTGCCAGAGAACACCAGGATTGGCAAATACGCCACTGGTGCCCTGTGCTCTTCACAGATGAAAGCAGGTTCACACTGAGCACATGTGACAGACGTGACAGAGTCTGGAGACACCGTGGAGAGCGATCTGCTGCCTGCAACATCCTTCAGCATGACCGGTTTGGCAGTGGGTCAGTAATGGTGTGGGGTGGCATTTCTCCATGTGCTCGCCAGAGGTAGCCTGACTGCCATTAGGTACCGAGATGAGATCCTCAGACCCCTTGTGAGACCATATGCTGGTGCGGTTGGCCCTGGGTTCCTCCTAATGCAGGACAATGCTAGACCTCATGTGGCTGGAGTGTGTCAGCAGTTCCTGCAAGATGAAGACATTAAAGCTATGGACTGGCCCGCCCGTTCCCCAGACCTGAATCCGATTGAGCACATCTGGGACATCATGTCTCGCTCCATCCACCAACGTCACGATGTACCACAGACTGTCCAGGAGTTGGTGGATGCTTTAGTCCAGGTCTGGGAGGAGATCCCTCAGGAGACCATCCGCCGTCTCATCAGGAGTAGCCCAGGCGTTGTAGGGAGGTCATACAGGCACATGGAGGCCACACACAATACTGAGCCTCATTTTGACTTGTTTTAAGGACATTACATCAAAGTTGGATCAGCCTGTAGTGTGTTTTTCCACTTTAATTTTGTTTGTGACTCCAAATCCAGGCCTCCATTGGTTAATAAATTTGATTTCCATTGATGATTTTTGTGTGATTTTGTTGTCAGCACATTCAACTTTCTACAGAATAAAGTATTCAATGAAAATATTTCATTCATTCAGATCTAGGATGTGTTATTTGAGTGTTCCCTTTATTTTTTTGAGCAGTGTATAAAACCATTGAGTTCTCCTTGTGATCCTGCTTCCCCTCAGTTCTTTAAGGAGGTTTTCTCAGCATAGGACAGGTCATTCTTGCTATTGTAAACAGCAGCTTGATGTCAGGTGTTGTCCCTGTAAGTTTTAAGCATGCTGTGGTACAGCCTCTACTGAAGAAGCCTGGCCTTGATCAAACTCTTTTAACTAATTTTAGGCCCATCTCCAAGTTGCCTTTTATCTCAAACGTTTTAAAGAAAATTGTCTCAGGTCACGCCCTTTTTAGAACACAACATTATGGAGGTTTTTCAGTCAGGCTTTAAAACTCGTCATAGCACAGAGTCTGCTTTGGTGAGAGTTTTTAATGACATATTCAGACCAAATGACTGGTGAATATGTTGTTCTTGTTCTGCTTGACCTAACCGCTGCCTTTGACACAGTGGACCACAATATTTTACTATTTTGTTTACAGACCCAACTTGGTTTTATTGGTACCGCATTAAAATGGTTTAGGTCTTATTTGTCAGACAGAACCATGTCTGTAAATTTAGCTGGTTCTGAATCTTTCGCTGCTCCTCTAATTTATGGGGTTCCACCGGGCTTAATCCTCAGTCCCCTGCTTTTTTCTCTTTATTTGCTTCCTTTGGGTTCAATTTTCAGAAAGCATGGGATCTCCTTTCATTGTTATGCTGACGACAGTCAAATATACATGCCATTAAAAAAAAAAGGAGCCTTATCGATCAAGCCCCTACTTCTATGTCTTGAAGACATTGACGCCTGGATGGCTTTAAAATTTCCTAAAGTTTAGTGACAAGAAAACCCCTGTGGGGGGTGCTCCAGGAGTATGGAATCGGGGGCCCTTTATTAGGGGCCATTCGGTCCCTGTACGAGCGGAGCAGGAGTTTGGTTCGCATTGCCGGCACTAAGTCGGACCTCTTCCCGGTGCATGTTGGACCCCGGCAGGGCTGCCCTTTTTTCACCTGTTCAGAACTTTTATAGACAGGATTTCTAGACGCAGCCAAGGGCCGGAGGGGGTCTGGTTTGGGGACCAGTGGATTTCGTCTCTTCTTTTTTCAGATGACGTGGTCCTGCTGGCCCTCTCTAGCCAAGACCTACAGCATGCGCTGGGGCGGTTCGCAGCCGAGTGTGAAGCGGCTGGGATGAAGATCAGCTCCTCCAAGTCAGAGGCCATGGTTCTCGACCAGAAAAGGGTGGCTTGTCCTCTTCAGGTTGGAGGGGAGTTCCTGCCTCAAGTGGAGGAGTTCAAGTATCTCGGGGTCTTGTTCACTAGTGAGGGAAGAATGGAGCGGGAGATCGACAGACGGATCGGTGCGGCTGCCGCAGTAATGGGGGCGCTTTGCCGGTCCGTTGTGGTGAAGAGAGACCAGAGCCGAAAAGCGAAGCTCTCAATTTACCGGTCGGTCTACGTTCCTACCCTCACCTATGGCCATGAACTTTGGGTCATGACCGAAAGAACGAGATCCCGGATACAAGCGGCTGAAATGATCTTCCTCCGTAGGGTGGCCGGGCACTCCCTTAGAGATAGGGTGAGGAGCTCGGCCATTCGGGAGGGGCTCGGAGTAGAGCCGCTGCTCCTCCACATCGAGAGGAGCCAGTTGAGGTGGCTCGGGCATCTATACCGGATGCCTCCTGGAACGCCTTCCTCGGGAGGTGTTCCAGGCACGTCCACCGGGAGGAGGCCCAGGGGACGGCCCAGGATACGCTGGAGGGACTATGTCTCTCGGCTGGCCTGGGAACGCCTTGGGCTCCCCCCGGAGGAGCTGGAGGAGGTGTCTGGGGAGAGGGACGTCGGGCGTCTCTGCTGAGTCTGCTGCCCCCGCGACCCGGTTCCGGATAAGCGGAAGACGATGAGTACGAGTACTACATTCTTTTTGATGCGTTCTGCTTTTGAGACTGAACACAATCTCCCTAAATCTGTGCATTAAATATGAGAAATAGACAAGTTAATTGTAGGCTAATTTTGCTTTCAATTCAGATTGTGAAAACTGTCTGAAATCTCACCTCTCTGTCCAGTGCACCAACAATGACTCTGATGACTCCAGTAACAGGGTTGATGGTAAACATGGAAGGATTGGGCTCCTCTGGCTCCTGACTGACAATGCGGTAGAGGATGTCAGCGTTGTCAGTATTTGGGTCATCAGCATCAGTGGCCACAACCTGAATCACCTCAACACCTAACCAAGAGGAAACAGTGGAATCAATAAGAGCAGAAGTTCTGACTCAATTTCCACAACAACTAACATATATTTAACAGCGAAGCTGCGCGGAACTGAGAAGCTCATCGCTTCCAACTAACTATTTATATCTAATAAAAAGTGTGTTATTGTGGTCTATTCCCAAGTCAGTTTTAGAGCATGAAAACCTAGCGAACACATTAGGTTTAAAACAACAATCAGCATTTTTATCGTTTTTAAAAGCTAGTAAGTCATTTTACAACATTTCAGTCAAAACCAAGAGCCCAACCCTTCTACAACTGAAATGCATTTATGGATGACACCATGCCATCTGGTACTTTACAAAGCAAACGCCTATTGCTGTAAACAAACGATAGGAGGCCCTCCCATATTCCCCAGAGATTCTCTAGAGAGGAAAAGTAGGCAATATTTGTCAAAATAAAAAGGTCAAGATGGCAGATTTATCTCCTCCCACCTGGAACACTCCGTTTTAAAGACTTTGCCTTAAGATTACGAGGCAACTGGGATCTTGGCTTTCAGGGAGGTAAAAAAAATAAAATTAAAAAAATTCAGCTTGTATTGAAGCTTAAGAGACTTAAAGACACTTTGCTAGCACGACTTTCTTGGTTGGCTATCGAACTACGCATTGATGCTCCAGTTCATTTTTCCATATGCAATGACCTCACTCTTCAGCAACTTCTATCTGCAATGTGCTTGGTTTCCCTCATTCCCAATAAAAAAGAAAGAAGAAACGACTAAAGACATGGAAAGGTGAAAAAGACCTTCAGCTGAACCAAAACACTGCAATCAGAGTGATGCTGAAGCTTAAAAGCAGCAATCATTTTTCTACCTTTAGCTTCTCTTCCTTGGCTCCCTGTTAAATCCACAAGAGAAGTTTGTAATTCTACTTTCTTGCCCCAATGTATAGCTATGAATATTTAAACTATCATCTATGTCATCCATGTTCACCACAGTTTACCTCTCAGACTACAGGTTTACTGGTGAGTTTCTAGAAGTAGACCAGGAGGCAGATCTATCGGTTTTCAGGCTCCTCTCTAGTGGAACCAACTCCCAGTTTCTGTCCATCAGGTAGGCACCCCGTCTACTATAAACACTAGGCTTAAAATGTTTCTTTTTGCATCTTCTCTGTTCTACTTATTTGGGCAGAAAACAACACTTGTTTACTGTTGATAATAGAGTCGTATAACAGTTGAGTGTTATTTGACATCTGTTCTCATGTTTCCCTCTGTGTGATGCACAGAGGTTGTTGTCCTGAGCCATCTTTGTAGTTGTGCTGTTAGGGCTGTAGGCTGCTGGAGGAAATAGTGACCACTTTTCTCCACCCTGACATCACTAAAAGTTTTTTTTATATACATACAGTAATTGCTGCCGTTTAGAGTTCCCTGTAATCTAATAACGCAAAATACTCCAGCTTAGGTATCTTTAAATATCAAACCCAAGTAGAGATGGCACCAGCCTGTTAGGAGACCAGTCCTTAGCATTTTAATTATGTTTGCTCATCTGTAGACATAAAGGCAACATAACCAACTGCTTTTAAAAGCACAGAATCCTTTCAAGACATGACTAGCGTCACTGATACTGAGTGAAGACGACTCAGCTTGATACGTATAGAAACACCACTTCTTTATTCACTGAAAGCATAATTGTTAACGGTTTTAGTTCCTAAATGATCCATAACTAATCAATGAAGTTAAGAAGTACTTGTTTATGGGTAGCATATGTTTTAAGAGAATATAGACACAGTAAAAGCAGTCATTTGCTACTGGAACACACTGAAAAAACTGTTGCCAAATGGGACAATTAATTTTACATTCAAACTCTCAGGACTCTGAAAATGACCATGTCTTTAGCAACATTGCCAGCTTATTGAAGGTTGTTTTTTTAAACTGATAGTTAGAGATGCAAAGGTTAGACATTTAAACTTTACACATCTCACATTTTCAACTTTACTAAAAACATAAGTGAATATAAACTGACATAACCAACACCTATTGCTTAGGTTTTTGCCAGGGTACAGATTACTACTCCAACTCTATGTACTGTCAGTTTACACACTGCGGTAGTTTCTCTGTAGAAGAGTCAATACGCGACAGCAACATGTTCTGCTGCGTGTTTGCATCCACAGAGAAACTTGAAAGTTGCCATCAACTGTATTAAGTTAAGATCTGTGCATGCTGCAGACAGAAGTACAATGCTAGGCCTGTCACGATGACAAATAAATTGTCCCAAAAGTTATTGTGATAAACGACAACATTGCCATTTGGAGACCATTTTTAAGTAATATAATGATAATGGCATAAAAATGCAAGTAGCTACACCCTCTTTAAGATCGATAAATGTTGTTTCTAAATTAAAGTTTAACACTGCAAGACAAATATCCAAATAAATAAAGAACCAGAAACAATAAAAATGGATTAAAAAGTGTCTGTAAACCAAATTGCCCTTAAAAAATAATCATTAGGCTCAGACAGGATAATCAGGCAAAACTGCTAATTTTATAAACAAAAAGTGCAAACTAACAACAAAAGCACTCCATTTGAATAGGAGCAGATGCCTTACCAGGTAATATGTGAACCTGCAGCTACTTTAGTCTGGTGGATTAAATGATTAAACGCTACAGTGATTGTGGACAGTCAGGAAGACGAAGATGGCCCTGTTGTAGTTTTTCTTCCCAGCTGAGAAAACTACATCGGAGGATTTTGTTTTAGGTGCAGATGCATGTTAGTTTTATTGCCACACGATTAATTGATTTATTGCTTATTGTGACAGGCCATACAATGCTCAACCTGCTGTGCCTCCGGTTGCTATGATAACTAGTTCTTTACATTTTGTACTTCTTACAAAATTATGACCGACTTGAATGACAGGCATCTACCAATTACTGATTGAAAGCATGTTACTGCTGGCATAAAGTCTGGGCTTGGCAGCAAGGCTTTTTATGGGCACAGACTGAACAGAATAGTCCACATTTTCCCAACTAAGATTAGAGACCTTGGTTTGGTTTTAAAGTTATCTACCTCACTCATCTCTGCCTGATAGAGCATTATATTTTAGTCTCTTTGCAAAGTTATTCTTTGGCATTGCACATCTTTCCCTCCTACATAGGACTACAGTGGGGCCAAGACGTATTTAATCAGCCACTGATTGTGCAAGTTCTCCTACTTAGAGAGTAGGACCAAATACTTATTTTCCACCATAATTTACAAATAAATTCTTTAACAATCCTTCAATGTGGTTTCCTGAATTTTTTCTCATTTTGAAAGGCTGTGGAAGCCCATTGTGACTTATCTTTACTAAGATGCATCCTTTCCTGATGTTTTTCTGTCTATCCGTTTGTGCTACCCGTCTTGTCCTACCGTGTATGATAGGAAACGGAATGTTTGGGATTCTATGTATGAACACGAATAATGACGTGAAGCCCCAGTCTTGGTCTCAGGATTAAAATGTGAATTGCCTGTTTTTTGGTTGGCAATAAAGAAAAAAAAAAAAAAAAGAAAAGAAAAGAAAAAGCAATCCAGAAAAATATCCTAAAAGGAATTGTGCACAAAGGGCTCAATTATTTCTGAATATTAATGTCTAAGCGGTAGGGAAAACATGCCACCAAATTCATCGTCTTAAAAGAATCCAAGCATCCAAGTAATTTCCTTGTGGGTGATTGCCGTTTTCAAAGTTCAACCAAATGAAAGTATTCTGGTGTTCTTTAATTGCACACATTTTTAAAATTTTTGAAAATATCTCAATGGATCCTGCCTAAACACCCAAGCCTACTTACAATTTAGTTGTAAAACATAAAACATTTTCTTTTTGTGTGTTCAATACCTGAAACCAGCGACTTTACCTTTTTGTGAGGCCTCTGGAACTTCTGCCGTATAGGTAGACTGATTAAAAACAGGTTTGTTGTCATTTTGATCAATTACATGGATTATAATATCCATAGGTTCCTCTGCATTTGAATCACCTCCCTCTGCAACAGCATGCGCTTGAAACTGCGAAGATAAAAATTACAACTTATTAAGACAAGTATATTGTGTGGGTCTTTTCCTTCTATGTGACATGCCTAGAGGCCATTTATTATTCATATTTTACCAACTATATTCAATACATAGTTTGTAAAGTGCCTTGAGATGACATGTGTTGTGAATTGGTGCTATATAAATAAACTGAATTGAATTCAATATATTCAACCACATGACTGAAATTCACTATATTCATTTAGTGTAACTTGAGTTTGGAAACCTGAGAATTGTTTCAGACAATTTTTCGTTTCAATTCTCTGCAGCCTTAACTACATCCTTTAACAAAGCAAATGACAAAAAGAAGCATTCAGTTTAAAAGTAGCAGGGAAAGTGCTGACCATGTACTTGTCCTTTTTCTCTCTGTCCAGTTCCGGTGACATACAGATTACCATTGTTTTCCGTCAATGGGGAAAGACCAAAAGGAGGGGTGTCGTCCGGGCCATGATGCTGTAAAAGGATCCTCTTTACTTTTTTCTGCATCAAGGGGGTTTTGGAAAACACGACCAGGGTTTCTTGAACAAGTTTAAAACGTAAAAAAAAGGTGAATAAAAACGAAAAAAAAGGGAGGTTTCGCTATGAGACCAAAGCCTAAATGAAAAACCCAGACAGTTGTTTGCTTAAGATTTGGTTTTTTTAATCTTGAATAAGACCAACGGCCCCCCAAAAATATTCAAATTTTTTATGTATGGCAAAATTTTTCATTTGCTAAAAAGTCAAAATTAAAGTAATATTAATTGCATTCTGAGTACACTTTAAATTATAAAACAGAATGAAATAGCAAAGAAAAATCCCCCGGTGACATTTTTTTTATTTTTTTAGTTTGTCTTTCCGACAGTTTTAGGGGATATGGTCCTCTGCTATTCTCAGAAACACTAAGTGGAGGGATAACCCAGGCTCTCTTCCTCCTCTTCAGCCCCCCACTAGATTTTGGGAAATCCAGAATGGGAACCTGTGGATTAGCTGCATCCTAAAGAAACAAGTGTTTTTGTTAGTAAGCTACTGAAACTGGAAATGGCTTCCAGACATTTAAAAATCTGAAAAATATATTCTGACATCTAATTTAAAACAATGAAACTGCTGTCTGAAAGGAACTTCTTAATATGATTTTCCCCTGGGCTAAAACTACAAATAATTCAGTTGAAAAAGGTGAAAATATTTAACCCAGCTGTAACAAAACTTTGTATAGTAGAGAAATATGGAATGCGAAAACAGGAATGAAAAAATATGGAAGCAGAAAGCTTTGGCTTCAGCCACATAGTGGCTGTGTTTCACAGAAAAACATCTCTATTGAAAGCATTTCTTAAAACCAGAGCAGAGCTTATTGGTAGAGTGGAGATTATGAAAGAGATTCTTCTAACAATTACAAATATTATCGGACTCATGTCATCCCATGTCTAACCCTACCTGTTTAGTGGCAGTGTCCATCTCAGTCTGATCATGAAGCTGGCTGCTGGATTTATGACCTTCGTGGTGATGCCCAGAAATCGGATGGTTATTATCATGACGCTGTCCATCATACAACACCATGGCGGGAACAGTCAACCTCTGACCCTGTGAATCCCAGGAGTGGATGAAGAAGTCCCGGTGACCCTCATGAAGAACCACTTGTCTCTTTACCTGGATGAAGGATGGCCATAGTTAATTGAGCACAGGTTAACTTCAAATGAGGATTTATGAATTGTCCAGGATCTCAGGAAGGCAGAAGAATATCTTAAATCTGGCAATTGTTTCTTTTAAGTTAAAAAGAATTATAACAGCTTTACTGAACAATGACAATTTTCTATTAAAGTATTTTGTGTTTATAAGTATGGATTATTTTAAGGTCATTTTTTTTATTTTACTTTTCAATATTTAAATAGCATCGTAGTTTTGACTACAGCTACCCTGTCCAGGGTTTTCGCCAGCACACTAAAGCGTAGCGGGCCGCTATGCTGAAATTAGTATTTATGAGTGCATCGGCCCTTGAACATCTGGGCCTCCTCCGTGTGGTTTTTAGGTTGGCTACAGCACATGCTCTGAGTCTGCTCCCCATTACTTTCATCCCAAGACCCTGTGCGACCGCCAAGGGTAAAGTTTTCTAAAATCATGTCAGCTTCGAAATGTAGGTATAAAAGGCGTCATTTCACTACGGGCCTGCAGAAAAAAAATCTTTTCTCCTTGCTCCCATCTTATTGTACGTGACCTTTTGCACCCTTGATTACTGGAAAGGTGGCTAAAGCTTGCCAGTAACCAAGGTCCCCTTAATAATAAGCTGCTACTGGTCATCCAGCAGCAGCTTATTTTCATTGTACTCTGCATTTAACGCATTTCTGGGTGATTAACAGCGTTCTGCAGAACTTAATGACATGATGAGGAGGTAATGCCATCATCTGAATTAAATGTGCAAAGACATCTAAAACATGAACAACTGTGACTCAATTCCTTTAATAGCAAGTAATAGGTTTTCTCTATTCTGTATTTAGCTCCATCCATCCTTCCATCTACTCTGACCCTTTTCCCCTCGTGTTAAGAAAAATTTCACCTACCCAGGATGTTTGGGATAATACCTTTTTCATGTATAATTGTTCAAAGGTCTTAAGATGTCTTGACCAGTTTTTTCATGTAGGGGCCCCAAAAGGGTTACATTTTTGGTTTTTTTCGACCAGAGCACTTTTCCCCTGCGTCTGCAGTATCTGCTGCATGGCTTGCAGCAAACTACAGAGAGAGGTTATGTAGTTTTAATACAACAAGCATGCCACTCTTCACTTAAAGCCAGATTTTTGCAGGGCATGAATAACAGCTGTCCTGTCAACAGAGCATAGCACACATTTCAAAATTTTATTAGTAAAGAAAAAAAACAAAAAAAACACATGCAGCAATTTCTGTTCCCTTCCCACTAATGGACTACTTTGTGTTTGTCTATCACGTAAGTTTTGAGGTTGTCACCTGACAAATGAGAAAATGTTATATGAATACTACTCGTACTCGTCGTCTTCCGCTTATCCGGAACCGGGTCGCGGGGGCAGCAGACTCAGCAGAGACACCCAGACGTCCCTCTCCCCAGACACCTCCTCCAGCTCCTCCAGGGGGAGCCCCCCAAAAGGCGTTCCCCCAGGCCAGCTGAGAGACTAGTCCCCCGGGTCCTGGGCCGTCCCTGGGCCTCCTCCGGGGGGATGTGCTGGAACCCTCCCGAGAGGCGTCCAGGAGGTACCCGGGATGATGCCCGAGCCACCCCAACGGCCCCTCTCGATGTGGAGGAGCAGCGGCTACCCCCGAGCCCCCTCCCGGAGGCCCGAGCTCCTCCCCCTTTTAAAGGGAGGGGCCCGGCCACCCAAGGGAGGAAGTCATTTCAGCCGCTTGTCCCCCGGATCCTCGTTCTTTGGTCTGACCCAAAGTTTTCTGGCCATGGTGAGGGTAGGAACTTAGACCGACCAGGAAATGAGAGCTTCGCTTTTTCCAGTCAGTTTCCTCTTACCCCCAAAGGGGACCGGCACACCCCCCCATTACTGCGGCAGCCGCACCGATCCGTCTGTCGGACGGAGGATTGGGTGGGGAAACAAGTGGGCCCTGGCGCCCGTCCCTGTTTGTTAGGCGGGTAGGAAAAAAATTTAGCAAGAAAATTTTAAAAATGTTATGAGGGGGAGAATTTAGAGTTTGAAAATTATCCTGAATCAACTATCCTGAATCAGCCCATACTTGCTTTAAATGACCTGTTTTCAACATTACTGTAACACAGTGCAACTATAACTACAACATGTATGGTTTTTCACTCCTGTAAAAACACAAAAAGTAACTAAGGATCTAGAGGTAAACATGGAATGCAGTCTGTTACTCACAGTTAATACACCATCTGTCTGTATCACAAAACGGCTGTCATCTGTGCTGAAAAGAAATCTTTTGCGGTCCGTGCAGTCAGTGAAGCCAACTGGAAACAAACAAAACACAAGCAAATGTTCAGATACAGAAATAACAGGATTTTATTTTACTTTACAACAATGTACAAAATACTTGACCAGGACTAAATGGGAGACTGTGTAGGTTATCCCGGGTTTATTTATTAATAACATGAACAAGAATTTACAGCAATGTTATAGAGAAGATGATCTGTCCTATTACATACACTACTCTGAAAGAGAGATTGGCTTTTAGGTGACATTTAAAGAAAATGTAAAAAGTTCATGCTACACTGATGTCAGGAAAGCAGGGCATTTAGGCAGAAGTATGCAATGGTGAACTCAACTGATCCTATAGGTTTTCTATGAGATTCATGTCTGGAGAAAGTTCAGGTGCACTCCAGTCTCCAGCAGCTGTTCCCTAATGGTGTGACCTCAATGAGCTGGAGCATTGTTGTCCATGAAGATGAAACTAGGTCTGTGTTGTTTAAAGCAGGGACACAATGACTGGGTTTATGATGTTATTAGGTAGTAGGGGCTAGTCACTGTACCCTCCACAAAGTGTAGGGGTAGTTTTTTTTAACCCAAAACCCTGCCCACCCTGCACAGAGGCACCACCCCACCACCCCCAAAGGTGGGGCTGGTAACAGTAAAAAGATGCATTTGGCTCTCCTTGACGTCTCCAACATCATTTTGCTCAAAGTGAATCAGTTTTTATCAGAGAACATCACTGAGGCCCCCTGGGCCCACATCCAAGATACCCCTGGCCATGCAAACGACGATGCCGTAGCTGGTGGTGTGGTCAGGTACCCTTGAGGGCGTCTAGTACACAGACCCCCGATAAACTGTTTCAAAGGGCTGACGTGACCCTTTTAACTCCCTAAATGCACCTAGAGTCGAGTGTCCCCCATACAGTTTGAAAAACACCCCTTCACAATGAAGCGGTCTTCAGTGGGGTGGGCCAAAGGACTTCGGCTTTCTTTTACTCTTCCAGACTCTCTGGATCTTTTGTGACCTGTGTTCCTCTAAGCTCAGTGGCCACCCCCCCTTGAGAACTTCCTGTTTGAAGCCCTTTCCCTGGGGAGGTACTGTTGATCAAATTGTTAGGTGTGGTCTTGGTCTCATGAACTCTGAATGTGAAAAGCATGATGAGGAGGGGCTGTTTAAAGACGAATTTCGACAGAATCAGGAGATTTTTTGGTGATTTTTGATGAAACACCTGTTGTGATTTGAGCTGTTAAGCTCCTTGGTAGAGAACAGCAAGTTGTGCAAAAAAAAACGAAACATGGAACAGTTTGGACATGCGCATTCAGAGTTTTAAAAGAAGGTCACTTCGCTTCACGGTAAAGGTTTTCGTGCATTTTAGGTTCATCCTGGAAATTCACCTGAAAGCTGAATATATGAACTCTTTTTAAACATATAATTTGGAAAAAAAAATGACGCAGCAACCCATTTTGTATATCTTGGTGCTAATCATTTTACTTCTCCCTGTACCCGTGCTCTAAAACCCAATGTCATTATGCAGGAAGTTCTCATGGAAGGTAATAATTTAAATGTTTAAGGCCCAATCCTAACTTAACTAACTTTTAAACATTTATTAAAAATGCTAAACAATCCTCTTCAAAAACCTGACATGTGAAAACATGTCCTGTAAACTCAGTTTATCTGCTGTACACTAAAAATATTGTTAATTTAAAACACATATCCAGTTTAAGTCAGTCTCTTATGGGATTGGAAAAGTCTTTCAAAACATTTTTTTCCATTGTTCAGTAGAGCTGAAATGTAGAAGCAGTGGTCTGGTTGAATTTATGTAACAATCAGTGGTCTAAATAAAATGATTCTAGCGTGGAAGCAGAGTCAAACACAGAGCTATAGCTCAATTAAATGTTGAACAAAACCCGCTATACAAGGTACACAAGACAAACACAGAACCTAACGCTGCTTTATGACAGCTTTTGTTCCGAGTGTGTAACACCATTTAAAGAGCCAGCAGAACAACTGTAGAACAAGCAGAAGCCTAACTGACGATTACCTGAGCTGCAAGATAAGAAATGGTGTGAAAAACTAATCAATAGCTACACAAAAATGACTCTCCACATTATGAAAATGTGTAGAGGATTATTAGAAATCTAACTTACAAAAACAAAAGTAAACTCAGCACTAAAGTGAAAATGAGAAATGAACACTATATTTTCTTCTGGGACTCAGAGTTTCATGGAAGACTCATACCTTTGCCCAGTCTTGTGCCTTGCCTCAGGTGCTTTCTGGCCACTTTGAATAACAACAGCTCTGACTCAAATCCAGGCACACATGATGACTCCTCTGCAGCCACAACCTGGAAGATAACAATGAGCATCTCTTTCATGCCTGCATTCATGGGTATGAAACAAGATAATTTACATATATTACAACAAATAGTGGATTAAACATTAAATGTTTTTGTTCAGAACTGATTGAGAAAGCAGAAAAACGTCTAACGCTTTTATACATGTTACTCAAACAGAAACTATTTAATAGTGACGTGTCCATCATCCCTATAATCTCAGAATGTGTGAGCGTCTTCCTGTGAACAGCTTTATTATGTCTTCAGTATGAGGTACACCTAAATAAAATGCTGTTACTCATTGGGGAATGTATATAACAAAGGCAACTGAAAAATAAAATCCAGTTTTGCTTTAAACTTCAAGCCATTCGTTAAGAAAAGCCACAGAATTCTCATCTGTTTAGGACATTATCAAGTAGGGGATGCTTGTAACATTTTCCCATGATGCTCAATCTTTATTCAAAGTAGCTTAATGGCAAAGGCTGCTAATAGGATACTTTCGGATTTCTTGTGGAGAAATACATTCAGATAAAAGCCATTTGGTCAAAGATTTTAAGCGCTAAAAAATAAAAAAAGATCAGCTCTTTGCATCAGACATTTTAACTAAAAATGAGAAGTTAATTAATACATTTTAACAAGAAACAATCTTCTAGAATTTTTATGTATTAAATGATTGATTTTTGTGTTTTGTGGAGGGTTCCAGGCTTTTTCCTAGGGATTGGCAACATGGAATTAAAATCAAAATCAGTATTTTGTCATATTTATGTTGTTAAGTTTAAAGATCATTTTTTTTAATGCAGAATTTTGATCTATCAATGCCTAAAGCAGAGAGCCTCTAAAAAAAATAATACAGATTTAAAAACAAAACTGAACTTGTAATAACAACACAGCATTTATTAGCGATCTTATGAAACCAGTGGGAAAAAACTGTAAAGGTAACATTGCCAACCATACAATCAGTTTTGGGATTTTTAAACATTAGGAAAATTTTTAAACAAGGATACTGAATCTTACACATTTTTTTTAAACAAGATAAAAAA
>JAHHUM010001703.1:0-17937 GCA_036173005.1 Crenichthys baileyi | reverse complement strand
AACCTTTTTTAGATGCAATAGTAAATATACATTTTTGAATCACTGATATTATGATCACACTTACTCAGTGACTGTAAGAGACTGTGATCATGTGGGAGCACAGAAATATAGAGCTGTTTGTCATTGGCATAGGCATGGGAAGGCATGTTTTAATACTCTTTAATCTGCTGTTGTAATCAGGTAGTAATTAAAGACGAGAGGCCTGAGAATGGAGCCTTGAGGAACACCACTTGTGTTCTTATTTGTCTTTGATTTATATTTATCAAATAACACAAAACTGTCCTGTTGAGAAATAGCCTTTTGAATTATCTACTCAAAACTTTAAGGTTAGATGAGTCTGTACTTTCTTCTTGTTGAGGCTTCTAAACTGGAGTTATTTAAGAGAATGGATCCATGGAGTTTTTAATGTCTGGGTGGAAGTGATCGGAGTAAGAAAGATTTACAATCTGAAATGTTTCATTCAGGATAATGAGAAAAAAATTATGACAATACCGCAAGAACATGTTGGCAAATATAGCTTCTAGTGAACACTAACACATAGAGCTAATGAAACCTAGAGATCCGATGCAGAAAATGAAGATTTTACTGTTAACTCAGAATAGGATGACACAAGGCTGATGTCACTTATTTTCAGACCATGTTCATTTTGTATCTGGAGACACTCTGGCATGCTTTGAAGAAGACGCTCGAAGTTTCCTGTTTCCGGAGCCCAAGCTTGTTCCCCCATTCTCTGGAGTGGGTCGAGAAGTTCTGATGAGGACAGCCGCTCACTTCCCTGTAAGGAAATCTCTTTTAATCCAGTTAGGCTTTTTTGGAGTTTTAATGGCATATCCCTAAAACAACTGTTCCATCTGCAATCTGATGAAAGTACATTTCTTCCTACTAGATCATTTTATATAACCTTTTCCTTCCATCAGCAATGGATTGTCCAGCATAATTTTGTGAACGATATTGTCTCTTCTCCAGGGTATTGCTCCTTGGTTGGAGTTTTCAACCAGGACAACCATTACTGAATGCCCACCTGATACAGAGGTCACCATTTGCCCTAAAATTCCAATTGTAAGAACATATTCTGTAAATTTAAATGTACAAAGAAGTTTAATAAACAGTAATGATATTTTCATCTAAATTATCATGTAGGGTTTATTATACATCAGAGTAGATCCAGTTATTATGAAATTCAGAGCAAACGTTTGTAAGTCTTTGAGACAATGAGGAAAGAAGCAGACAGATTAGTGTATGATGTTCCTTTCTGATGCATATGGGCCTTTGGTAAAACATAGCAGCTCATCCTAACTGTAAACTTTAATAACAATTTCACATATAATTTCCTCAACATCAGTTTTCAACTCTGAACTCTGAACACATGTATAAATATATACAGGGGTTGGACAATGAAAGTGAAACACCTGTCATTTTATTGTGGGAGGTTTAATGGCTAAATTGGACCAGCTTGGTAGCCAGTCTTCATTGATTGCACATTGCACCAGTAAGAGCAGAGTGTGAAGGTTCAATTATCAGGGTAAGAGCACAGTTTTGCTCAAAATATTGAAATGCACACAACATTTCAAAAGTTCAAAAGAGGACAAATTTGTTGGTGCATTTTTGCTGGCGCATCTGTGACCAAGACAACAAGTCTTTGTGTGATCAAGACCCCACGGTATCCAGGGTAATGTCAGCATACCACCAAGAAGGATGAAAACCACATCCAACAGGTTTAAAAGAGGATGCAAGAGGAAGCTGTCTGAAAGGGGGATGTTGGGTGCTAACCCGGATTGTATCCAAAAAAACATAAAACCACGGTTGCCCAAATCACGGCAGAATTAAATGGCACCTCAAACTCTCCTGTTTCCAACAAAAAATGTCCGTCGGGAGCTCCACAGGGTAATTTTACACGGCGGGTCTATACCCAAACCCCTTTTGTCACTCATCCCAATGCAAAACGTTGGTTTAATGGTGCAAGGAGCGCAAATCTGGGGTGGGGGACAATGTGAAACATGTATTGTTTCTGATGAGTCCCCCCTTACTGTTTCTCTACAACCGGGGAGATTTACGGTTTGGGAAAAGCCCCAAAGAAGCGTACCACCCCGCTTTTTGCATGCCTAGAGTGAGGCATGGGGGGGTGGATCAGTGATGGTTTGGGCTGCCAAATTCATGGCTTTCCTTTGGGCCCAATACTTGTGCTAGAGGGGCGCATCATGCCAAGAACTTACCGAACCATTCTTGAGGACCATGTGCATCCAAGTTCAAACATTGTATCCTAAAGGCGGTGCGTGTATCAGGATGACAATGCACAATACACACAGCAAGACTGGTGAAAGATTGGTTTGATTAACATGAAAGTGAAGTTGAACATCTCCCATGCCTGCACAGTCCCCAGATCTAAATATTATTGAGCCATTTGGGGGTTTTTTGGAGGAGCGAGTCAGGAAACTTTTTCCTCCACCAGTATCACGTAGTGACCTGGCCACTATCCTGCAAGAAGAATGGCTTAAAAAACCCCTCTGACCACTGGGACTTGTATATGTATTCCCCAAGACGAATTGACGCTGTATTGGCCGTAAAAGGAGGCCCTACACCATACTAATAAATTATTGTGGTCTAAAACCAGGTGTTTCAGTTTCATTGTCCAACCCCTGTATACATATATATATATATATATATATATATTGCATATATTTTCCTCTAGACCATTCCATCTATCTTCTCATCAACTCTAACCAGCTTTCCTGCTCTTGCTAAAGAGAACCATCCCCACAGCATGATGTTGCCACTACTATGTGATGATGCTGTGTTGACAGTGATGTGCAGTGTTAGTTTTCTGTCACACTGAGCATTGTGCACACTGAGCAAAAAAATTAAGTTTTGGCCTTAACAGAGCAGAGCACTTTCCTTCACATGTTAGCTGTGTCTCCTACATGGCTGTGGTAAACTCCAAACAGAACCTGTCATGGCTGTCCTCCATACACACCAGATTGTTAACTGTTTCTTATAATTGAGCTGTGGATCTCTGCAGCTCCTCCAGAGTTACAATGAGCCTCTTTTCTGTGTTTCTGATTAATTCTGTTATTGCGCAGCCTATTAGTCTAGATGCACATCCATGTCTTGGTGGGTCTGCCAGTTGGTTCATCCTCCCTCCATGTTCTGATGATGGATTGAACAGATTGAACTACTTTAAACTTCTCCACAACTTCCTCCCTGACCAGGCTGCTGTGTTCCTTGGTCTCCATGATGCAGTTTTTTCTCTAATGTTCTCTAACAAACCTCTGAGGCCAGAAACAGAAGAGCTGCAGTTAGGCTAAGGTTAAGAGCCTTTTCTCAAATTGTGCCATTTTCAGAAAAAATGTGGGCTGTTGTCATGTAAACAAACATTAGAAAAACAACTAAACTTCCATCTTCACCAGAAAACGTCACGTAAACAGGGCCTAAATTACACATGACTGGATTCTGTTTAGTAATTAGGTTTCTTCTGAAGGAAAATGGTTCACCAGATTTATTTAGATGTAACCAAGAGAGGGGGGTGGTTGAGTACAAATGTACTCCTAATTTTTCACGTGTTCATTTGTAAACGATTTTAACTTTGGTGAATCATTTCCCCTCCACTTCACAGTTGTGTGTTTATTACTTATGTAGTTCTGAGGCTTTCACACCTTTGTTTCCAGAGGCCAGCAATAAGAAGAAAAATGAGGCGTCCCAGCATACCTCGATCCACACCTCCTCAGACCCCCTGGGGAAGGGAAAGTGTTCGGATGGACAGAGAAAGACCCAGAACTGCCACACCTCTTTTATACATTCCCAGATCCCAGTCCATGTCTCCAGTGAGAGAGAACATCCAGAACCTGACCCGGCTCAGCATTGACTCTGCACCTCCCCTTCCCTCTGACTGGGAGACTACCAGGTCTCAACCTGTAAGCACACACACAAGCTATATGTGGCAATTTTTTTAAAATCACAAATTAACCATCATTTACAGGCAGCAGGTGGCAGAAAAGAGCTGTGTGGGGCATTTCCATGCAGCACATCCTGCTCCTGCACTCAGTTGTGAATACCAGAACCTTTTTTATCTATGACCTGTTCAGTTTAGATCATTTTTGGACATTTACCCTCCCATATATGCTACCTGTGATTCAGATTTAAAGTGGAATACCTAATGGACTTTTCAATTCCAACAGATTAACATTACATGGTAGATTTGAAACACAAAGCATACATTGTAGAGCAGTTTTTAAAAAAAATTCTTAATGCACTTAATTAAAATTCCTGTCATTCCTGTCATGCTGATGTACCAAGGGACACAAATTATTTGTATTGTGGCTTCTACATTCTTTGTTGTTTAACATGTTCCTATCATGGTTTCCTGAAAAACAACTTTTCAAATGCTTTTCTTTGGAAATACATAAATTAAATATGAAGAGTCAATATTTAAAGTTTTCTATTTATGTTTTTCTTTAACCTCTGCAAACCACACTGACATGATGGATATTAACTTCTCAAACAAATCCTGACTGATGTGGAACTTTTCTTGTCTTAGTTCTTAGAAGAGATCTCAGTTTGTTGGTTTCTGTCTCCACCTGTGTTTAGAGAACTGACCACTGGTTCTCAGTGAGGTTCAGATTTGGATTTTTTTTTTTAAAAGTCCAAAATTGATTGTTCTGATTTTTGATCCACTTTGTTGTCACATTTACCTGCTAAAGCAGTGACTTCTTGAATTTTGGAAGAAGATGCTCTCAGTGGTCTACACGATGTAACAGTTATGAGTATTGTTCCTCTGTAGCAAGATGGTCCTGAGTTTGAATCCCAGCCCGGGGTCTTTCTGCATGTAGCTTGCATGTGGTCTCTGTGCATGTGTGTGAATAATGAACCATAAGGTATTTGTTTCAAACAAATGAAATTCCATTAAACACTATCCTAGTATCAGCAAATACAGATGCTAGTATAGCACAGAATATAAAGGTGCTATTAATAAAGAGTACGGTTTCTTCTGCAGTGGGACATCTAACAATAGAGTCCTTGTAATGATGTCACCTAGTGAAAAACTGAACTTATTTAAGTTACCTTTTCTTGAAAATGAGCCATTAATGCATAGATATTAATGAGAAATACTTGGCTTGTCCTTGTTACTTCTCTCACCAGTATTTGCTCAGATAAAATAGGAAATCATGATGCAAGCCCTTGTTTTAAAATTAGTTTTTATTGCTGAAAGCTGCAAAATACAAACTATTAACAAGGAGAGCAAATACCTTGATTTATACACATTTGTCCCTTATGTAAAAGGGGGGATTGGTCACACATCTGTCTGACCCATGGTGCATGCAACATCTCCCAGCACTCCAACGAATGCTTGGTTAAATGCAGCATTCTGCGCTGACTCCTCCCTTTGCAAGGAAGCTTCCTCACTCAGTACATCTTCTCCCTGCATCTCTGTGATAAATGATGGCAAATCCTTATTCTAGACAAAAGGCAGAAATGGGAGATGGTTAACAAAAAGCCAGTTTAAAAACTATTGCAGAAATAAACTTATCAGCCAGTGTTGCAAAGTGAGAAATGCTTTGTTTTATAGAACAGCAATTGTGTGTTTCTGTGCATCACTTTGTTGTATTTACAAAGGCTGCTTCAGGCTTGAAATCATTTGGTTTTGCCTTGGCCTTAAATCAGAATGAACGACTACAGAGTTTGCTGGATGAAACGTACTTTTGATATTATGCTTTTAGTACATTTAAAAGTGAGTACTTTAATAACATCACTTAAGTAGACTTTGTGATGATTTGAATGTATTCTTGGCATGTTCCCTCTACTTTAACCAATTCAGAACATCCCCCATGGGTAAAAACATTGATATGAAATGTGTTCATTGTTTATTTCCAAGGACAGTACTGCTGTCTTGTGCTGGGTTGTGTCAGAGCTGATGTTGAACCTGTGGATGGTGTAGGGGCAAAAGCAGGGGAGCTTGGAGGGTCAGAATTATGTGAGGTGGAAGGATACTACTCATGTAGAAAGACATTCCAGAGCAAAAAAAATCCACACTACTGAAGTACACATACAACCCGTAATTGCAACATGCTTAACAGACAGCGAGTGAAAAATACAAACAGAGCACGGAGTTAGCATTGATGCCAACTGGCAATCCTTTTGTCTTCATGCAGGAGACAACGGCGTCAGAATATCTTTGTTCGTACAAAGTAAGTTTACTGCCGATAGGATGTGCTACTGCCCAAGGCCTTTCCTCTGGGTCTCTAACATGTTTGTTTTTCAGAGCTCCTAATTGGTGCTGATTGGAACTGGAGGCAGCTGGCCAGTGTCTCCAGAAGAGTTTAAGATCCACCACTTCCTGGAACACAGTGTCTTTCTCCTTCTTGCTGTCTCTAGGCCCTCTCCTCCAGCCAGCCAGGGTTTTTGTTTGATTTTTCTTATTAAATAAACCTAATTTTTAGTTATTCCATGCGTTAGTTCCCTTTATTTGTTGTGGTCTTAGAGCCAGACCACAACAGATGAGTAACAAAAAATGCTTAAAGTCCCAAAACACTCCCTATTATCCATCATGTAGTCCAGTACTGCAGTGGCCGAGTCGCGGCCACTCTCCCTCCCGTTGCTCTCTGGTCAGTTCCCATAGATTTTTCTGGTTTGAACCACTCTGGTGGTTGTGGTCCTTCCCAGACCAGTAAATACTTTTTAAGCTTCTCCTGCCATTGGTTTGGTGTTCACTGGTGTTCACTGGCTGCCTCTCTATCTTCTCCTCAGCCAAAAATGTCTGCAACTCGTTGGGCCACTGTGTCGATTTTAGTGCTTTCATTTTCTTTCAATATCAGAATATGCTCAATCGTTGTTCTGACTTTTTTATTTAATGGCGGGTCTGATTCTTGTTAGACAGTCGCTAGAGTGATGCGACTAGTGACGGAGTCCCCTAGCCAATCAGTGAGCAACAGTCTTCTGATGTCACATTTTCAACATGACTCGGCTCGCTTGGACCTGTGTCCAACTAAGTACTAAAAACAGTGACAGTTCCACATAACCACTACTAATGGAAAACCATAAAATCGAGTAGAGCTGAGCCCAGTTGAGCCGCGCTGGGTAGGGACAACTGGAAGAGGGGCATTGAAGTATTCTCTGCAGCTGATACTTTTAGATTGAAGTTCTGGCTGATCCAGAAAACTGTTCTTTCAGCAGCAGACTCTTCGGCGGCAGTTTCCTGCCATTTTGGTGCAAAGAAGTATTAGATGCTCATTATTCTTTTGAGGTAACAACTGCAAACATAAAAAGGCAAAGAAAAAAATATGTAACCCATTTTGCTAACATCATAAGCTTTCGATCATAGCAAGTAAAGTTGTAGCTTTAAAACTTTTAACGATCTGTTTTCATTTGTGTTTTCTTTTCAGATGAACTCCCTTCTTTCTTCTCTTTTATTGTGCCAATTGATTGTGGGCAACTGATAAACATCTGATTGCATGTTTCACGTTATCAGCTGTCACCCTTTTATCCTGGATTATTAGTTGTCATTATCTCTGTGTCCTGATTGTCCCAGATGCGGTCCTCTTGGCCAGCAGCAGTGCAGGTCAGCCTCGCCCAAACACTCTGCACTGTTTACCAGCCTCTCTTCACCTGTGACCAGGTCTTCCTGTACAGGTAGAAACTCTTGTGTATGACTGTTGTTGCTGATGCTAATCACACTTTACAACCAGATAGCTGACCCTTCAAGCTAGTTTTATCAAAATTATAGTTATATAGCCTTGTAGACCTAATCAGTTATCTGCAACACACTCTTGGTTTGATGCAGATAACTGGTTTGTCAGTGCTCTTTAAGTAACAGTTCTGCTTCTAAAAAAAAACTTTTTTTTCATTTACCTTGTAGTGAGCCATTCATCTGCTGCCAGAAGAAGACTATTATCCAGTGGCTTGGTAAAAACTATCTGTTTTTTTCTTTTCATTGTGGGTCAATACTTAAATTATGGGGGTGTCATGTAATAAAACCTTGCAATGTGACTGATGAGGGAGCTGCACACAGTCATGGGAGCATTACGCTGCTATTTATTGCACCCTTGCCCTCCTAGCTTAGTTTTTTTTTTAATAAACAGTTATTTGTGAAATCATCTTTGTTTATAACCTGGTCCTTACATTTTAATTTCGGGCTCAGTTCTCTTTTGGAATTTGCTCATTGAGTTTTTGTTTTGCTCACCCTAAACATTAGACTGAATAGTATAATATGGCCCTTATTGTAGACTCTAGGACTGATCAGTCCTAGAGTCTACAATATGAACCAATCCAGCCTTAGGTTGATTTAACTGAACAAGTTTGGGTTATGGGTCTGATTTAGCATACTGGGTTAGATTTTCAACCAAATCATTTAGTCAATATGTCACGTTTCTGAGGTGTTAGGTTATGGTTTTTGGTTGTGTTCATTATTTTTTAGCATTTTCCTTGTAATCTTCTAACAGGTCTTGCCATATCATGTTATTTTTGTAATTTGGGTTTTGCCATATAAAGCACTTCTTTATGCTCATACTTGTTAGGGTGTTTTTCATGTTAGTGCATTCTTTGCATTTAGCTTTCTATTTTATTCTTGTGTTCTTTATACTTTGAGTTATTTCTGTTAGTATTCCCTGATGGATTTGTCCCAGTATGACACGGCCACTATGCAATCTAGCTACTTCAGTCCACCAGTGCCATACCTATTAGTCTCCCTGTCTCACTATTTATGCTGCCTCCAGTCTCTGCCTCCTCGCCAGATCCCCACCGTTTCTGTTCACGCCTTGTCTGCCCATGTCCATGCCTGCACTTTGGTGATGCTTCTTGTCTTTAGCCGCTCGTGTCATGAAGTATGTTTAGCCTTTTCTTAAATTAGCTTTTTTTTTTTATTAAACACTCTTCATATCACCGAGCAGCTCCTGATTAATGTAAAGGGTCTCAGGTAGGGAGCTCAATATAATAACCCCTGACATGCATTACTAAATCAGTAACATTTGGATTGAAATACATTTTTTCTCCATCTATATATATTTTCTATTCCAGCTTTTTCCTTGCAGGAAGGTAGGAGGGCTTGTGTCTACCTCAAGCTATCAGTGGGCAAGAGGCAGGGTACACCCTGAACAGGTCATCAATCCATCATCCAGCAACATAAAGATGTATAACTATACTTCCCCACATGAACTCATTCCAAAGAGCAATTTAGAAATACCAAAGAACAGGTAAACTCAACAGACAGTACCCTGCTAAGATTTAAACCCAATACCATCTTCCTACTGCAGCAGTTTTGCTAACATTGACATTACTATGCAGGTCTGAATGATCATTTTTATATTAGTTCCAAATTACAAATGATCAAAAGGGGGAAAAAAATCAACAACCTTACCGCTAATGAGACTTTTAAAAACTCATTTTGTTGTGTGAGGTAAAGTCATTACCACCACCCACTGATATGAACGCTGTTATACAGTCACATTTATTATTACATCTTGTTTAAGAGGTTTAATGGAGTTTGATCAGCTTGTGAAGGTCTGTGAAGAAGAACAAGGTTCTTTTTTATATTCTTAGGCAACTCCACATTTTTTGGTTAAAGCTACCCACTTCTGTTTTACCAAAGAATTGATGCAGCAGTTTTTAGTGTGTAACAATAATCCTTCCTCCAGAATAACTGTAACATTTATGTAAAGAGCTGGACTAAAGGACCCAAAAACAGACCAAGACTCAGAGGGAGTTTAACTGTTTTATTACAAATCTTGTGACGGAGGGAAATCGGGGGGTGGTTAAATGTGAACCTGTGGCTCTTGAGGTTTTTTATTGTCCAGTGTCCTGAGTGTTGAGAGAAGCTACTGAGAAAAATGCTGCACCAAAGACTAGGAGTTTTCAGGTGGCAAGGATTTGTGAACGGATAAACAAGTGTTACAGAAATTCCCTTCTCAATAATTAAAATGATCTCTAACTAACTGTGGAACTTAGTCTGAAGATCTGGGGAGAAGTTGCTATAGAGCTGGGGCTCCCAAAGGCGGTGGAAGATTAGACTCAGCTGCACAGTTTTCCAGCACAATAGGCACTTGTTTTGTAATTAAATGATGAAGGCAGAAAGGATGATGTACTTCCTAGGCAGATGACAACCTTATGACAGTACCCCCTGCTCTATGAGTGCTTCCTGGTGCAAGACAACTTGCTGTTGGAACCTGCTTTCACCTGCTGGTGAAAGTCACAGACCAGGCCGGGGTCCAAGATCCAGTGACGTGAAACCCACAATAAACCCACCCATGTTCCATAGATCCTTATCCCTCCCAGTTTAGGTACTGGAATCCATGTCCTCAACGACAAACATCCAGTAGACAGCGCAAAGAGAATGCTGGTCGCTGTTCAACCATCGTGGGGGGAGAGGATGGGCACAGTGGGCTTGATTTAACTAGTCTGATCTGGGAAACATGGAACTTAGGGTATATCCTGAGAGATGGAGGTAACTTGAGATGAACAGCACAGGGGCTCAACTCAAATTAGTTTATTCGGTTGCATAGAGTCATTGACTGGCATCATTTACTCCTCCTGGATGAGCATGTAGCAACAGGTGGTGGTTGGCATGACCAAGGTGTGTAACCGAGCATGCTCATTGTATATTATGGCCGATACCTTGAATGTGTCATCATGGGCAAATCCTTCAATCAGTCAATTAAACCAGAGGGGCATACTTCAGTGTTTTTGTGTGGTTTCTGAGATGAGCACCCAGTGAAGGTCTAAAATTTCAGTTCATTTTGATGACTTTGGCTTGCAGCCAAGTTCTGTTTTTCACCAAATTAAATATTGCATGAAACCAATTTTAATAAAAGCTATTCTTGCTGATATCTTGGCCAATACTATAATGGGGGCAAACAGTTTTTCACAGGGTGCTGTATCCAACAGTATCAATGAAAAGTTGAGGGGAAGGATAAAGTCTGGTAGAAGAGGTGCATGATCAACGCAGATAAGTTTTTCCATAACTTTCACCCTGACCTGTCTGCTGTGTTCTTTATGCTGCTGTTTGTTCCTTAATATTCTCTACCAAATCTCAGAGTCCTCCATTAAAATGCTGGATTTATAGTTTACATTATACGCAGGGGGACTCTGTTTAGTAATTAGAGAACTTCTGAAAGCAATTACTTGGATTGGATTTTATTGTTGCATATCAGAATAAAGGGGGCCGAATTTAATTCATGCCACACTTTTCAGAGGTTGATACGCCTGAAAAAACAACCTTTCCACTTTTCTGTTACGCTCAACTTAGTCCTGGCCTGTCACATGAAATCCTGACAAAATGAACTCTGCGGATGTAACTTGACAGAATCATAAGTTCATTTTGGTTTATGCAAGGGTCGAAATTACAAAACCATGAGCCAGTTTCAGTTAATATAAAAATGTGAAGACAAAAAGTAAATCCAGACTGTGCTTCCATACCGAGGCAGAACAAACAGAATCTTCCACTCCTGCATCAACATAAAAAAATAACTCAACTCCAAGGCCCACCTTTGCTAAACCATTCATGCAAATATACCTGGAGTAATCCAAAGAGACAATCTGCAGCAACCACTTGTAGAGATGTATAAAACAGGAAAACAAATGTGCTGGGAAAAGGCTCAGTAACTGAAAAATGGCAATAATAGCTCTTCCACCCCCCTCTTCCCTTTGCTTCTCCAGACCCAATGTGTCGAGTCAGAGGTTTGTGAACAGGTGATGTTAGGAGGGAGGGGTGGGAGGGACATGTGTAGTGTTAATTAAGAGGTTTTTGAGAAGAGAATCTATCGAGAGCATGAAAATAATAGTGGGTGATTTTAGGTCAAGGGGGTTTTTAGAGGAAAGCTGTCAACATTTGAGTATCATAGAGGTGTGGGTTAGAGTGGTGAAAAAAAAAGTTTGACAGTTTCTGTGTACACCAGTGTTTTGGGTGGGTGAGTTAAATAAGGCCTCCACCCAACTCATCATCTCTGGGCCATAAAATGATGTTTACGATAGAAAAACAGAGGGTATTTTTTGTAGTAAACAGTAGCCTAGTCTTTATTTTAATGCTTTCTGAGTACAACAGTTGTTTGCCTTATGTTCATCATTAGATCAAGAGAAGATCATCAAAACTATGGGTTTTGAAGTAATAGACAAGGACAATAAATGTTTTGGCTTTTAGTGAGTGAGATGCATCTAGTGAGTTTGCCACATCTTGAACTTTTCCCGTCAGTTAAATGCAATTGGTCATGATCTATGAACTTCTAAAAAATCTTGTAGGTTTTGAGTAAGGTCAGATGGAATAATTGTAACATGACCTTTGGCCTATAAAGATTCAAGACCTCCCAACAGGTCTCAAAATAAGGTAAAAGTGAACATCATCAATTTCTTAATTTCATGTCTTTTTTCTTAAACAAGTCAACAACTCTTTCATACTTAATTACTTTAGAGTTGATGACACCACATATTGTTTATGTCAATCAGTTGTTTCCTGTATTAGGATGAAAAGGTGGTTATGCAGTTCAGGTGAAAGATTCGTTTAGTAGATTAATTATTAATAAAAGTGGAAGGCATGACTTTTGCTTAATTTAGCCTGTTAATAACCACACAGAAAACTCTCTAACTCTAAACCTATCCATCCGTAGGTGTAATAAAAACATGTTTTGTTTACAACCAAAGATGAACTTCCAACCAGATCCTTCCCACTTTTTGCAACTTAACCTGTTAATAAAAACATAAATGTTGTCCTATCTCCAACCTGAACTTGTGTGATCCCTTAGAAATCCTAACCATGGCATAATCTCTAAGCATGCTCATAGAGGTTTTTAACTTTAAGGATTAAACATCTATAATCTAATACTTTTACCATACTGGTGAGAGCTGTTGGGAGGTCTTGAACCATTCAAGGGTTCGCCATTATGAAGACATCCAATCAGCACAGTCGGTGAGACTTCTTGGTCATGCCCCCCACCACCTGTTGCCGTCTGTTCTCAGTCCCCCATAACCCCCCTTGAAGGTCAAAGGTCACCTGTCAAATGAGTTTGATTAAAGGGTGTAAGCATCTTCTCTCCTATAGTAGCAGGGATACCATGTAGGCAGAACACATGTTGCACAAGAAGGTCTGCTGTCTGTCTGGCAGAGGGTAGCTCGGTAATGTAACGTGCTCCCTTGGAGAATCTTTTAACTTTGGTGAGTATTAATAAGTTACTTTGGGAAACTTAACTTTATCAGACATGATGTTTTAGAAAGGCCAGTGTTCTATTAAACCCAGGATGACAGGTAAGATGTGTGTCGTGACCCAAATGAACAACCTGTGGGTGGACGGATTTAACTACAAAAAGATGGTAAGCAGGAGCAGTAGCTGGCTCTGAGCTTTCTTAACTATAGATTTTATTTCCGATATAACAATAGCAATAATAATAGATTGAGACATATTAGGTTCAAGGTTCTGTGATTCCCTGTCTACTCAGTGTTGATGAGAGAGAGAATCAGGCTTGACATTACTCAAACCTAGATGTTTGAAATAAGGACAAAGTTGAATTTATCAAAGAATAGGGCTCATCTGGCTTAGCGTGGATTCAGTCTTTTGGCTGTTTGGATGTATAACAGGTTTTTGTGGTCTGTCCACACGATGAATGGGTGCTTTGTTCCCTCCCCAAGCCCGGGGGCCACCCCCAAAACCCAGCCCCAAACTGCCCCAAAAGGGGCCCCCGACTGTTTGAATATCTGGGGGTCCAGGGGAAAAGGGCCCCCGCTCGAGCCCCCCCCCCTTTTTTTTCTGAAAGTTAAAAGGTCTCTGAAACCCAAATCAAACTTCTTCAATGATTTCAATGATCTTCTCACTATGGTGCATGTGATTACAATTGCTTAATCATTGTGGGAGACCTTAACGTCTATGTTGACAAGTAAAAACAAATTGCTCCTTTCGCATCCCTTCGCGTTTTCCGGTTGGAAACCACACCAAGGACAGAGGGGCCCAAAAAAACATGTGGGTTTAAAATTAAAGACTTTTGTTTGAAAGGGGGACATAAATTTTTCCCTTTAAAAAAAATTTTCACGACATTCAATGATTTTAATTTTCTTTCCATTAAAATGAAGGCTTTCTTTTGTAAAAGAAGACCTCTCTGTGGGGGGAAAATTTCTCCTAGGCCCCCGCACCAATATTTAAGTCCAGTAAACCCAAAGGGGCGTCCTCAAAAAAAAACAAATTTGGACAAAATGACACAATTCTACCAAAACCAAAATAAAATGCTTATAAAAAATTATAAAAACAAACTAAGTCTTCCTCCCTTTCCTGTTTTCAAATTTTAACCAAAAGAAATTTTTTAAACAATCTGTATGATTAAAAAAAAAAAGAAAAATATCCCTATTTGGTATTTGGTTTTTCCCCGAGCCTTAAAAAACAGCGATTATCAAACCACTATTGAAACAGAACAATCTGTTGGTATTGCAAAATTACAGGCCCATCTCAAATCTCCTCTTCAGAAGTAAGGTTATTGAAAAACTGTTAAAAACCTTCTTAACGGATACATAGAACAAATTAGTGCTTGTGCCATAATTTCCTTCAGTTGAGTAAAACCAAAACCCTTTTTGGACCAAAGGAGGAGCGATTAAGAGTCAGCACACAGCTTCAGCTATTACACCTTGAAACCACTGATCGGGCCCAAATTCTGTAGTGATGGACTCAGACCTGAACAGCTGCAGCTGATCCAGAATGCTGTTGCCCGGGTCCTCAATAAAACTAAGAAAGTGGAGCACATCACAGCAGTTCTAAAGTCCCTACAGTGGCTCCCTGTACCTCAGAGAAAATACTTCTGTTGGTGTATAGATCATTGAATGGCTTAGCACCTCAATTAATGACTTTGCTGTTATATCAACTTTCCAGACCACTCAGGTCTAGTTCAAGCCTACTATGCATCCCAAGAATGAGAACCAAACATGGAGAAGCAGCATTCAGTTCTTATACTCCACTAATCTGAAAACAACTTCCACAAAACTGCAAAAAGGCTGAAACCCTGAGTCCTTTTAAATCAAGGTGTCGATTATGGTTAGGATGGATGAAGTCCAGGGCAATGTGAGACCAGGGACATTTGTGGATGCTTAATGGCTGGAGGTAACCTGATGGTGGTTGATTGGATGATTTGTTTTTGGCGCATGTAGCACAAGCTTTAATGTATTCCTTGACATCTTTGTGTAGTGATGGCCACCAGAACCTGTATGGCTGGAACCGGGATGAGCTGAAAACTTGGAGACATGAAACCAGTGGATTAAACGAGATCTGACAGCAGTGGGTACATACGTACGGTTGGTGGGTCCTGTTCCGGGATTAGGTTCTGATTGTTGTGCTTGAGCGATTATATCTTCAATTTCCCAGGTGAGAGTACCCACTATACAACTGGGCGGCAAGATGAGAGAAGGTTCTTTATCTGAGTCATCTTGGGAGAACTATCGGGATAATGCATCTGGTTTGAGGTTCATATTGCCAGGTCTGTAGGATATGGACAGGTTAAACCGGGAAAAGAATAGTGATCAGCGGGACTGGTGAGAATTTAGACGCTTGGCAGACTGCAAATATGAGAGATTTTTATGATCAGTCCATACCAGCACTGGATGTTTTGCGCCCTCCAGGCAGTGACGCCACTCTTCCAAAGCAAGTATGAATGCTAGAAGTTCTCAGTCTCCCACATCATAATTTCGTTCAGTATTTGACAACCTGCGTTAGAAGAAAGCACAAGGGGGAAGTTTCCCATCTGGTTCTGAACACTGTGAAAGCACAGCTCCCACGCCTGTGTCCGACGCATCAACCCCAAAAGGTAAATTTTTTATGGGTTCGGGGTGAAAGAGGGGCCCCGGCTTCAGCAAACCTTTTTCTGGATCATTCAAGCAGCATCCCTTTCGGTGTCCCTTAAAAGGGGTCTTGGTTGAATTGGGTGGGGTTTTAGAGGGGCAGCCACTTACTAAGTTTTTTTTTGTGAAAAAATAAAAAAAGTTGGCGAAGCCAAGAAAACGTTGGAGCTGCTTGCAAGGAGTCCGGTATTGGCAGTCAAGCACTGCTTTAATTTTCTCTGGGTCCGACAAACCCCCACCCCTCAGAATTAGGGAGAATGTCCAGAGGGTTGTGAAACCGCATTTTTCTGCTTTAAAAGGTTTTTTCCAAAACAGTCTAACCTGACATGATTACGGTGTTCAGAAAGGGTCTTAGAATAAATCAGAATGTCATCCAGGTAGACGAAGACAAAAACATTTAGGAAGTCCCGAAGGACATCATTTACTAGGGCCTGGTAAACTGCTGAGGCATTACTGAGACCAAAAGGCATGAATAGATACTCGAAATGACCAAGAGGTGTTTTGAACTCAGTCTTCCACTCATCTCCTTGACGAATTCGTACAAGATGGTAGACGTTTCGGAGGTCAACTTCGGAGAAGATTTTGGAGCCCTGTACAGGTTCAAAAGCCAAAGTCAACAATGGGAGAGGATACTTGTTTTTGACATTGATCTGATTCAAACCTCTATAATCTATACAGGGGCGGAGTGTTCCATCCTTCTTCCCCTCAAAGAAAAAACCCAGCGCCTAAGGGTGATGATGATGGACGGGTAATTTCAGCGGCAAGGGGACTCTAATTACAGTTCTCCATGGATGAGTTTGGCCCGGGATATGTTATACAGTTTTATGAAAAAAGGGGGGCTCCGGGAAGCAGCCAATGGCGCGATAAGGCGGTGAGGGGGAAGAGCAGGGCTTGGCTTGTGAATACTTTTTTTTAAGTCGGGTTTAATTAGGGATTTGAGAAAAATCAGGGGGTTCGGTTTTTTTTTCCCCCCCCTTTAAAAGGGGGTGTGGAAAAAAAACTGCAGAGGAACAAAAAGTAGGCTTTTAGTAGACCAAAGTTTCAATTTTCTAATGGGCCCCCATTCCCGATGGGGGTTTGATGCGCACCTGGGAAACCCAACATCAGAGAACTTTGTGAGATAGGAAAAACGTAAAAGGAGATGTTTTCACGGTGATTACCTGAGATGACTAATTTCAGAGGTTTGGTTTTGTGGGTGATTCTTTGGATGGTTTTTCCATCAAGGGCTAGTACTTGGAGAGGTCTGGAGAGGGGTTCGGTTTCAATTTTGGTCTGTTCAACTAGGTGTTGATCGATCAGATCCTGTTCGCATCCAGAATCTATGAGACCCAAGAGACTGAGATGGTCCTGATAAAAAAAACTGGCAGGACTGGCAGGCAAGGTAAATCGAGGGGTTTTATGGAGTTGTGGTTGGTCCGTCCGTCCACCCTCTACAGATGGCGGACCCTCTCTTTTGGCCAGATAGGTAGGACAGGTAGCAAAAAGGGCCCGGGGGAACCCCACAATAGAGACATTATTTGTTTCCTTTGGGATCCGCCGTTTTTTTGGAGTGGCGCGTTCCCCTAATGCAAGAAAACAGGTTTAGAAGGGAGGACTGTTTTTAGGCAGAGGGGAGGGGGTTTTAAAGGGGGCCTGGGGGTTTCACAACCCTTGCCCATTTTTCGTCATTCCCCCCTTTTCTAATGGGGTTTTATCTACTTTTTGTTGTAAAAAATACGTCATTAAGGTTACTTGGTTCATTGATTTAAGCTAGGTCATCTTTTAGCGCCTCGTCTAAAGTCTGAAAAAATGCAGATTTTAGGGCACTAGTGTTCCAGTTAGATGCTGCTGCTAAAGTATGAAAATCAATCGAGAAATCAGCAACTGGCCTATTCTTCTGTTTTAGCACCTAAAGGTGACGAGCCACTCTAGTCTGATCTGTATCCTGAGCAAAAGTCTGGGTAAACACCTGCATAAACTCATCACAAGCGCAGCCAAACTGGTTGTAATCTTGTCACAAATGATGTGGTCAGAACACTTTTTTTAAGAAATCAAAATTTTATCGAAGTAGACTACTCCAAAACGGTTCAGAAAATTTTTTTAACCCCCCTTCATTAAAAAAAGGCTTAAACATAAGAGGCTTTGTAAGGTCAAGGGGGCCCAAAACAAAGTTAA
>JAHHUM010001702.1:0-18922 GCA_036173005.1 Crenichthys baileyi | reverse complement strand
TCATTTTTAAAGGACTTTGTGGGATGAAAATCCATTATAGGCACAGGGGATTAAAAATGAAATGCTCCTCGCCTTGTTAAAACATGCGCATGGCTCAGGAAGAAAAAGTTAAATAATGAACCAATCCCTGCATTCTTTCGTTTTTTAGAATAAAAGCTTGAGAGAGCTAATGGTCCGAAGATGACAAATGTATTTTAGTCCAAGCTTTTCCTGCATTTGCAGGGCTGTTTATCATGATGAGAAGTACCCCGTAGAGCTTATGTCAGTCACTCTAGTAAAGCCAAAAGTGTAATCAGCTCATTATGGCTCTAGAGAAAGCTTTTTCCTACCTACCTATATATTTGTGGCACACATTACTACTGGGAAATGGCAAATAAATAGAAAAGAGATGCATTGTTTAGCTGAATGCACATCAGTTTCCTAAAACTGAGAGTCTAGCTGGGATTTCAGGTCACATTAGCAGGAGCTCTGTAAAGATATGATACTGCATTATACAAAACAAAGAACATGGTTTATTGATTTTGCTATTTGTAGTTGAATAGAGTTAAAGATGGAGGTACCTTTGCATTTTTGGAAGCCAAAAAGTCTTTTTCCAGTCTTTTTCCAGAAAAATACCTTGCAAAAGAGTTTTAATACAGTTTGTATTTCAAAATATTTTGTTAGGCATTTATGTGATAGGGCAATGCAAAGTAGTACATAACTATAAAGTGAAAGGAAAATGATAAATTTGTTTATAATTCTTTTTCTAGATTTTAACTGACATTGATTAGTTTTCAGCATTCCCAAGTCAATGATTTGTGGAATCAATTTAGGCTTATGGTCATGTCTTGGTAGGTTTGAAGTTGTGCCATATGCTTTCCATTTTGGCATGATGGATTCAACAGAGCTCTGTGAGATGTTCAAAGCTGGGATATTGTTTTATAACATATCCCTGCTTTAAACGTTACCACATCCTTATTCTTGGCCTGTCTCCTGTATTCCTTAGTCTGAGTCTAACCCCTGAGCCCTTCTGAGAAAAGACATATTTATACTGAGAATAGATTAAACAGAAGTGGACTCTGTTAATTAGGGGACATCTGCATGTAATTTGTTGTGCTGGAATTTACTGAGGGATATCACAGGGGGCAGAAAATGCCACACTTTACATATTCATTTAAAAAAATAACATGCAACGTTTTTCTTCTCTTTGAGCTGATCACTGTTGAATTGAAATAATTATTTTAACAAACACTGTAGATACTTAGCTACAGTATTTTTATATATTTCATGCACAGTTTCTATGATTCATGTGAACAGCTGAACCAAACCAAAACTGTCCAAAATATATTACTCTATTTAGCAACTGTTAGTTGATCCCTTCATGTTTGAGTATCACATACCAATTACATGCAATCCCACAGGAATTACAGTAACTTCAAATGAATGCATATGTACTGGATGCTGTGATCAAACAAAATGTCAAAGTTACTGTCTCTGATCCTTTTCTAAGACTTAAACACACTCTAAGTGGTCCTTGACAGGTATTATTAATGAGATGCATCAGCTTAATTGATCAGAGCCTTAGAGAAGATTATCAAAAGCATTTGAGAGAGAAAGTATCGATTGGTTGGGTTGGTTCCTTAGCTATTCCACTGAAATCTCATTAAGGATGAAGAGCACTGCCACAGCTGGCTTTGAGCAGTGTTTACCATTTTCTACATAGAATTTTTTTAATTACGGGAGCTGCCTAGCTGCCAAAAGTTGCCGATAGTTACGAATACCACATTGGGTGAATTGGGAGGAGGAGAGGGAGAGGACAGAGATGGAGCTGAGCTCTTTGCACAGGTGCCCAGATTAGCAGCAGTGTCCTTCAAAATCTGTATTTACCCTGTGGTAATCTGCAAAAAGCAACAAAATCAAAAAGTCCAAAAATGTGCCTGAGATGGTTTTGAGACAAAGATTTGCATTTAATTTGTCTCTTTAAATGATAAAAAAACTAATCTGTTTCAAGTTCTGACCCTTTTGTTATCTAATCTTTCAGTTTTTTCCATATCTGCACAAAGATTTTGCTTTTTATATAGATGTTTCAGTGTAAAAAGGAGGGAGGCCTTTACCTACAACAGATTTTATAATTATGACTGATTTAATTCTGTTAAAATTCCTAAAAAGCACCAATAAAGTGTATACCACTGAAAAATAACTAGTTTGCACCGGAGTACCCACGGCTCTAAGCCTAAATCTAAAAGAGCTTGTGTTTCATTAGCTTTAGCAAAATGTGTTTAGCTTTACTCCCATCCAAAATCATTTCATCCTCTTTCTGTCAAGCCAATCCTATATGCTGTCCAGCATGGAGATGGTTTCGTGGAGCAATTGTGAAGAAAACCACTACTGGGGCCTTTATGTACACAAACAAGATGACTGTTGCTGACAATGTTGCTGACAAAGTACTTCGACTAGGCCTTTTAAACACATGAATATGGTTTGATCTAAACAATTCTATTGTAGCTCAGGCTGTATGTTTAGGGTTGTTGTCCTGCTGGAAGGTGAACCTTCGCCCCAGTCTCAAGATACTTGCAGCCTTTAAAAGGTTTTCTTCCAGAATTTCCTTTTATTTACCTCCATCCATCTTCCCATCAACTCTGAGAAGCTTCCTAGTCACAGCTGAAAAGTGTCCCCACAACATGATTCCGCCACTGTCACATATGACAGTGGGGATAGTGTGTCAAGGCACATGTGCACCATGAATAACTTGTATTAGGTGGTTTCTCAAGGAAATTGATTTAATTGGTTTTAACGGTGGCATAGTAAAGTGTGTGTGTGTGTGTTTTGGGGGTGTGTGAATACATATGCACAGAACACTTCTCAGATTTTTATTCCTAAAAAAAATGTTAAATTTGTGTCTCATCTATTCCACTTTACAATAATGCACTAAGTGGTGTTTGTTTATTCTTTCAAATCCCAATAAAATGAAAATGAAAGTTTTGGCTGTAACGAAATGTGAAAAATGTCAAAACAATCTGATGCAGTTAACATTAAATGAAAAGCTTGACGCCTCATAAAATATCTTGCTGTTCTTGAACTTTGTGTAATGCTTATGGATTTTGCTGCTTTTTAGTCAAATTGTACTAGTTCTAAATTATCCACTATTAAGTCCACTATTATTTTTTTAGGATAAAAAAAAAAACATCTTTCAAAATTAGCCATTTTCCTTTACATTAGAGATGAAGCCACATAGCAAACATGGCTGAAGAAAATCACGATTTAATGAGAGCAATGCTGCATCAGACGTGGTGAGAGAGTATAAATTTTTCAGTGAGTAGACTGAAAGGGTTCATACAGCCTCTGAATTTTACTCCAGGCAACAAGGCAATGAAACATTTCTGAAACCTGTCATTTGACTGTTTGAAACTTATTGGAAATTAAATAAAAATAAATAAATAAATAAATAAATAAACACATACTAAAGTTGGAGATGAGACACCTGAATGCTTGGGTGTGTTCCTATTAAAGCGGGTCTCTGAAGGCTAATGAAAGCAGCACACGGAGATGTCAACATTGATCAGAGTAGTTTTCCAGACGGAGCGTTAGCAGTTCATTACATGCTGAATACATAGCTGAAAAGGGTTTGGATGAGCTTAATTTAATTAGCCATTTCCTTAAAATAATGAAGCCCTCTTTTCACTCACCACACTTACATCCACTCATTCTGCTGAAGCCAATAAATACCAAGCCATAATTAGCATGAGCAACAGTAGCCCTTTCTCTGCACATCAAGAAACCTGTATGCCAAGTTGAATAAAGTTGAATACTATATTAAATCTAAACCCAACTGCAAGCTAACATAGAAATTACTTTCAAATTCTGCAGGAGCACAATAAGCAGCAGGAATGATTTTTAATCACAGGTAAGAGTTTAGATCCTGGCACTAACTAAAGCATGACACTCGTTCATTGTCCACTCAGTCTGTTTAATGGCTAATGAAGGCTTATCCAATATTGCTGAACATGTCGCGTAACTGCAAGAGGGAGCAACAAAAACAGTATCGACACACAGCATACATGTTTTCTTGATGTCCTTGTCAAGCTGTTGGGCTTAAAAGCCAGCTGCTGTAATTAGCTATGGATTTGCTTGTATGTTTCCTCATTATTTGACATGATGGTTTACGTCCAAACAGTAAGTGTTTGAGCAGCTGCAATATCCTGAAGGGAACAATAAGCATAAGCTGAAAGAGAGACTGAACCATTGAAATTCATATTGTTGGAGAATAATAATAATTTGGTCAAAACAAGACAGAGAGGCGCTACAACACCCATTTCTTCAACATGAATTCATAGCCATTTCATCAGAAGCAGGTTTTATTGTTGATGTCTGGTCTCACTTTTGTGTGTCTTCTTGTATTTCAGTTGTGTCTTGACATTAATAGCAATAAGAAAGTATTGTTACAGCTTTGCCTATCTAGTATGTTTTTCAGTAACATGAAAAAATGGAAATGTTCCATCTAATCTCATTCTTTTATTTATCTCTAAAAAAGAAAGTGATTTAATTGTATTAGACAACAAAAAAGCCTTGTTTTACATACTTAACAAAATATATCAACAATGAGGACTTTTTTAGCAGAAGAAACGTTAGGACACCCTGTCCCACAATAGATAATGTTGCTGAAATACCTCGAGTAAATCAGTTCTTGCAGTCATCTGTCAGTCTGAGAAAAGCTTTCCCCACTCCTCGCCTTCAGTTTGGAGATGTTTCAAGCCCCACTGTATTTCAGTGAGATCAACTCATGGGTTTGAGTCAACCCATGGGTTTCCATTTCTTTATTGTCAGTCAGTGCTTAGTAGAGTTAGTGACATGTTTTGACTTAGTGTTGTGTTGCAGGGTCCAGGTCTGCTTCAGCTTTACTTTTTTAAAAGATGGTTATAAACGTTCCTCAAATAGTGGATTCTATGATAGTGAGCAGTCTGGCACTGAAGCAGTAAAACATCCCCAAATCATAACGCTTCAAACTCTTTGCTTAACTGTTGATCCTTTCCTAGAATGCTGTATTTAAATATTGCTAAATATGTCATCTACTCTGGTATTCAAATACTTTAATTTTAGACTCATCAGTCCAAAGACAATTAGTCCTGGTTTTTGTCTGTTTACATACTTTAGTCCACCTTCACGTTTTTGTTGAAGGAAAAGGTTCCCCTCTTGATTACGTGCTATGAAAGTTAAACATACATAGTCTTTTCCTAACTGTACAAACATGCACCTTCATATCAAGGGAAGTAGGATAACATTTTAGATCCCGAGATGACAAAGTTTTTTGTAGACTTGTTTTTGCATCTTGAGGACTGCTCCTGGGGTGAACTTTTATTTATATAGCGCCAATTCACAACACATGTCTCAAGGCACTTCACAAAGGGTTTGGAATGGTGCTGAGTTGTTGGGGAGGTTAGATTAAACTACTGAGTGTTAGAGTTTTAGAATGGGCTATGTGTAGGGGTACTAAGTAAAATAATAAACTGATAAAGTTTTCCATGAAGAGCCCACTGGTGGCCATTGTTATACTAAAAGCCACAAGGATTCGGGGTACCTCTCTGTCAGACTAATTATAACCATTGGAAAAGAGAAGGGGGTCGCACAGGTAGCAGAAATGGAGGGTGTGTTTGCACCTCAACCATATATGAGCCGGTTTAGGCTAAACCTGACTCCCCCTTACTCCATCCAACAGAGAGGGAGGAAGGCAGAGTTAAAAATAATTGGAGAGTGTTGTTTACCGTTGCATGTGTGAAAGGTGGGTAACTTTAAAATGGGCTAAGTCAATTCAATTGAATCATACAGATTTCAAGTTAGGTGCATACATTCCAGTTAATCCTAACCATTGAACAGTGCAGTCAGATTCAGTTATTTATTCAAATTGGATAAAAAGTTTTTTCTATCTAAGGAAAACCCAGCAGAGTGCATCGAGTCAGTGACTTGTAGCAGTCATATGGATGAGCATGTAGCTCCTTAAGTGGTTTCATATAGGAAGAAAAAACAGATAAACTCTGAGCCAGTTTTTAGGTTTAGAGTATGAGAGAGAGCTCATACAGTTAGTCACAGTAAAAGCTCAGTCAGTAGCTAGGTCTAGGAGAGAGACAGGGTTAAACACTGAAAGACAGGGCCAAGTGTATCATCGGTAGAAGGTGAGCATTAAGTTGTTGGCAGCAGAAGCTTGGACGATGCCCCCCTCTAGGAAGGTGTCACAGGTAGATACAGAGTGAGGCCAGGTGTAGCTTCTAGGAAAAGAAAAGAGAGAGAACATAAAGTTAAAAGCTGAAATAACAGCAAATAACGCAAAATTGGTGAGTAGAATGAGAATGAAAGTGGTCATTATGTCCTCCAGCAGCCTAAGCCTAAAGCAGCATAACTACAGAGATAGCTCAGGATAACCTAAGCCACTCTAACTATAAGCTTTATCAAAAAGGAAAGTTTTAAGCCTAGCCTTAAAAGTAGACAGGGTGTCTGCCTCACGGAAAAAACTGGGAGGAGAGGAGCCTGATAACTAAAGGATCTGCCTCCTAGAGACTCTTGGAACCACCAGTAAACCTGCAGTGTGAGAACCAAGTGCTCTGTTGGGAATATATGGAACAATCAGACCTCAGAGCACCAGAATCAGAGCACCAGATCCAAGATGCCTAGACCGCGTTCCTCTCTGTGGTGGATGCTGAAATGCTCATCCACGTTCAGGGCTGCAGTGTGGCTGAGGCCCGCAGAGTTTTAGGAGAGGATTCCTCCTCGGACATGAGTGTGGATGAGCTTAATGTATTTTTTTGCATTTTTAGCGCTAGTTTATGTCCGCGAAGTGAAAGGGGGGCGTAACATGGAGCTGTCCAGCTTTTGGTCAGATTAGTAAAGCTTTTTTTTAAATGTACCCAATACTCTGTATTATTTTTCAGTCCTATATATAAATAACAATAAAACATAATAGGTTTTGATCAAATACTATTATTAATTCTTGTCAAAAACTAGATTTTATAGCGTTAATGCGATGCCGTCATCACCACCCTCGCATTCAGAATGCTCTTCAAACAGGTCATTTCTGTGTAAATGCTCACACATTTGATTAGCAACTATTTTCTCCAGAATTTTAGATAAGAATGGAAGATTGGATATAGGTCTATAATTTTCATCTCGATCAAGCGAAGGTTTCTTAAGTAAAGGTTTAATTACAGCTAACTTAAAAGCATGTGGTACATATCCATTCACTAAAGATAGATTAATCATATCTAAAATGGGGCTGGTAATCAGAGGAAACACTTCCTTAAATAAATTTGGTTGGGAATGGGTCTAACATACAAGTTGAAGGTTTAGATGAAGCTAATATTTCTGATAACTCAGGAAGCTCCACAGGATCAAAACAGTCCAAACACAAATCAGGTTCTGCAGTTATTTCCAATGTTGTCTCATTTGCTGAGGATGAAGTAATCATCTTCGGGAGTATGCCAATGATTTTGTTTTTAATAGAATCAATTCTATTTAAAAATAAATCCATGACTCCTGAGAGCTAAGGGAATGGATGACTCAAGAAAGCTATGACTGTGTAAGTTTAGCAACTGTACTAAAGAGAAACCTAGGATTATTCTTGTTCTCTTCTATTAATGATGAGAAATAAGCTGTTCTGGCTTGGCAAAGTGTCTTTTTATACAACAGTAGGCTATGTGCAGTGTGCTGCACAAAAACAGGTAGTTAATCCAGGGTAACATCTCAGGCAGACAAACAGGAGGAGCCAGTAGTGAATAATGAGAAACAACAAGCCTTTATACAGAGGGAGGTGGAGTATGGACCAATGACAAAGGGAGGCAGGTAATCAGAGGGAAGTAGTAACAGGTGTGGACCAGGCTGTAAGGAGGCAGAGGGACAGGTGAGCTAATTAGCTTAATGAAAACAGGGACAAGAGGAACTGAGCAAGAAAACTTAACTGGATAACAAAACCAAAGGAAAATAGAACCTAAGGATAACATTATCTGATAAGAAAGAGCAGGGAAGCGAAGACCTAGAATTACTATAAACTAAAACGTAAACAATAAGTGGAACTAAGCCAAGTGAGGAAACAAATAACTATAAACTATAACCTGTTGGAAGGAACTAAACAGTAGAAACTAATACTGAGAACTATACTAGAAATAAGGCTGGGGAGAATTACTAATATAAAAGGGAAATGGACACTGAGTAAATAATAACTGAAGGGGATCTAAGGACAAGAGGAGGAACTACTAGGGGAACAGCAAAGAGGTAAGGCAGAACAAAGTAAACAGAATGAATCAATAAACACAGCTATTAAACCAATAGGAACATTAAACATAAGCTAAACATAAATAGTAACTCTAGAGAGAACTAAAGCTAAGGACATGTAAACAAGCACAAGAATCTAAGCAAATATAAACTAAACCAAGTAAACTACTAATCAAAGGAACAGGGAAAATCTTTAACAGCAAAGTAAACAAAAAAAAGAACAAAATGGCAGCTCCTGACATTGTTACAGCATTGTCTGATAATGATCTACTGTAATGAAATTTTCTTTCAGGTGTGAAAATTGAGAGTAAGGGCCTGGTGGACGGTACAAAACAACAAACAGAAGTGGTTTTAGTGCTTTGCAATTTGGATGAGGAAAACTAAGAATTAAATATTCAAAAGAGTTGTAGCTATTAATTGGTCTGGGACTAATAAATAAATCGGACTGAAAGATGGTTGCGACTCCTTCTCCGCGCCCAGTATTTCGAGGTATGTGAAAATTTTAATAATTAGTAGGAGTTGACTTTTTATAGTAACATGATCCTCTTGATGTCGCCTGGTTTCTGTGAGGCAAAATAAATCAACCTGATTGTCACAAATCAAATCATTAACTAGCAAAGTCTTTGAAGAGAGAGATCTTCTGTTCAGTAAGCCTTGTTGAACTTGTTCACATTACAACCACAAACCTCCATGGGGGAAGGGGGGGTATTTGGAAATGATAAATTGTGAATTTAAAGAAAAGGGATACATGTTTTTCAAGATTTCTACCAATAATATCCGAAAACTGTTGACCTCATTTATTTTCAGCCCCCTTCACAATAAAATGATGTGCAAACAATTGCCTTCTGAATTCAGTAGTTAAGACTAGTTAAATAAAATACCTTAAAGTATGTGGTCATGTTGCACAATCGGTAACAGGTAACAGGCTGGATACTTTTGTAAGGCACTCTGAGTTTTTCAAGAAAAAAAAAAAAAAACTTGCTACAGTATTTTAAACTGGAAAATGCTGACGTTTATGTTATAACGAAGTGTTTTAATATGTCCAAAACATAAGTGGTAGCCTGGATTAGCTGGTGATGCCATTGTGCATACTACAGTATCAGATGTGTTGAAAGGCAATGCTGGGCCATTATTTATTGAAAGTCCCTTATCTTCATATATCATAGAAATGGGAGCAGATATGCGGTAGAGTAACAGAGGTTTAATGGAGCCACATCAAGAACATGACATCTGCGTCAAAGATGTTGCAGGACTTGATGCTTTACACAATTTGTTTCATTTCATCACTGTAAAAGGCCATTTCTAAATACATAAACCTACCTGACAAGATTATTACCTCAATGAGAGAGCACATACCATAGTGCATAAACCAGAAACCTAACTGGCACTTTTAAAATCAAATACAATATTAGTACCACAGTTATACAATATTTCTTGACTTTTAAAGAATTGTTAGGGGATCTGTTTCATGCAAGAAAAGCAACAATAGTATATTTCATTGGCAATGACTCTGTGTTAACTATTGGTAATGCCGCAAAAACTCTAAACAAAGGTTTAACATCTAACCCCTGAGGCAAAAAAATAGGAAAAGTTTCAACTGATTTAATGTTCTTTAAAATTCTTTTTATATAGTGTATGTATGTTTTGTAATATAGAACAAAAAAAGAACTATTTCAGCTTTCTAGATGCTTCTTCAAACATCAGAAGTACTGGTGAAATTAAAATGGTTTGAAGAATGTGCTTAATCAAGCAAGGACAAAATAAAAATCCTTCCAGCAGTTTTTGTAATGTTTAATTTCCGTTCTTTGGTGTAGGACTCAGGGATATCTGTAGACCATTTGTTTTGAAGCAGAGTTGCCTCAGCATGAAGAGCACGGAGGTAATGAAGACATTAATTTTGACCAAGTTCTTTTTAGTGCCCCAAGCATGTAGAGAAACCCTGACAATAAGCTGACATAAACAACAGCAGGATAGCCAGTCTCTTTAAAACACCTGTGCGATTCAGCCTATCACATGTAAACATGTGAAAAGTGGCAGAACCAAAACAATATATATATCCAGATTTTCCTTGAAAGGCAAGAGTTATGATTTCATAAAAATAGAAAAAGATATTTACATCTACAGACAACATACCTTATCTTTCAGACACTCTAGCATTTCTACAGTAACACAGAACAGAGAAACAAAAACCTTGGACTGAAGAAAGAGGCTTTTTATTTGATGTGGTTTAGTGGCCTCTGTAGAGTCGCCTACCCCACAAATATCAAGGCGTGGCAGTGGGTCAAATTGATTAGTCCTTGGAAATAGTCCCTGAGCTCTGGTAGAATCCAGAGTAAAATGAGCTGGAGGTCTAATTTATTATCTCCTTTAGCTGTGGACATATTGACTATCCTTAATGAAAGGACAGAAGGTAAAGTCACATTATACCATTCGGAGCAATACCAAATTATTTGCTGACAACTAATTGGTATTCATGTAAATTATTTTTAGGACAACATTATCAGGGTGAATGTGGACAATAAATATTTCTAATGTATCCTTATTTTTCTTCACACTATTTCACTGCTTCAAATCACAGATCTTAGTCATAAAAAAAATTATGTTTCATGTGCATTATAATTTCTACCCTAATAGCCTGGATAAATTATACATTGAACATATAGAGCTTAAATATAAGCCCTCATTCTCTTTGCAGTGCTGACACTTTTCTGAACCATTTAAGAAATTCTCATTATCTCTTTTGGAAAAAAGAGAGAGGGTCAATTTGACCACTGAATTCTCCCCATAAAATGGTCCATTGGTTGCAATTTCTCAGCTAGGTGTTGCTTATCTTACAATAATACAATTGTTGTGAAGTTTATTAAGAAGTACATATTGAAAGATTACAGGAAGTATACAATGAAGGGTGATAGAAATATAGTAATAAATAAACCTAGGGATTCAATGAGTTGGGATCTTTCTGTTTGGTAAGAACTGGAACGATCTGCCTTCTAGAGGTGAGAAAAACAAACAGACAGGAAGGGAAGTTGCCTGGTAAATGAACATGGAGTTATCATGGGGGAGGATAGTTGCCAGGGAAACAGACATGCACTGTCAGCATGTGGCCGTGCAACTGAAGAGAACCAACCAGGATGGAGCAGTCGCAGAAGATGCAGAAATGTGGTAGGCAGCGTAATCTCCATAAACCATTGTTCGCTATAAACGTGGGCTTTTCACACTTTTCCGCTAGAATCAAGTTACTTGAATTTTCTAATAAGTCATGTCTGCTGTTTCTTAAAAAGGGCCTACTTAAAGAGAGAATTAAACTTGAGTAGATAACAGGAAGGCTACATGTTTTGTTATTGTGAACTTTCAACCTGTTGTGGTTATTTCAAAATGTTAGCAGCTTTGTCGAAAACTAAGTGTTAAGTTAAGAATCTACTTTCTCTTTTATCTTTGTTTTAAAATAATAGTAAAGCCCTGTCTCACAGTGACTACTCTCCCACACACCCATAGTGGCATCGCCTCTTCTAATATAAATATTGATACAGTTTATGAGTTAAGATTGATGAACAGAATAAATGTGTACAATACTAGCACCCATAGAAAGGTTGGGCGGCCTTTACTGGTTAGTCAATAGTGATGCTGCACATTGTTCTTAAAATATATATCTGGCCTACAATAAGCAACGTGTTTAAATATGCGCTCACAGTCTTTGTTTTGTTATTTATTAATTTTTCTTCATGCATAGATAAATATTGCCGTTGTTCGGAATAGGTAAAGCTTTAAAGTGAGAAGTTCTATTTATTTCCTCAGTGTGGTGTTCTGTTTTGTGGGAAAGTTATTAGAACTGTAGTATCACTGAAAAGCAAACCTTGGTGATGACAACTGTAGGAGGGAAAAGAAACAAGTGAGTGACAGAATGAGGCTGCGGTAGGTACTCTAATGTTAGTCTGTGTCTTACTAGATAATGGATGATATCCGCCAGGAAGAGAGGGATGCGGAGCCTGGGACGTGCTGCTTAGTTGATTTCTGAAGGTAGGGTCTTGACTGTGGCTGGAGATAATCCAACGATGCGGCTGAGCGCTAGGTAAGGCACGGTGGAGGGTGGACAGGGTTCGTCTGTGAGGGGGTGCATGGAAAGGGGAGCCAGGTAGCTGCCAGGTAGCTGCCAGCTAGGAGTTGGTCCGAGAGGGTAACTGTGGCGTAGACTCTTGAAATGTTGACTGATTTCGTTCTGTAGCCTGAGGTCACGAGCTCGGTGGTCTGGGAGCTGGGATCTCGATCTGATCCAGAGGAATCCGTTGACCTGGGACGGTAAATACCAGAGAATTAATCAAAGGCTTAATCCTTACAGAGACTGTTGCAAAAACGTAGTACGTGGGCTTGAGGTGTACCACAAATGGCTAACACTCGAGCAAAGAAGTGCTGGCAGCCTCCTCTTTCAATATCCCCAGATGTTCATCAGCAGATGAGATGCGCCTGTCTCCTCTCACCTGTGGACACCAGCGCCATCTAGAGGCAAAGCACAGTAAGCAGCAGGGAACAAAGAACAGCAACACATAGAGAATCCCAGACCCCGACAACTTGTAAGGAACAAAATATTTAATGGGTTAAACTGTGGATGAAGTGTTGCTAAATATAAATAAATCTTGGTCCATAGGAAATAAAATGTTTTTGGAGTGCACTGTAAAAATAGAAAGGACTCAGAGCACTTCACCTATTTTAAATACTGATAAATTGCTACGTGTAGTAGGAGCCAAACATAGGCATGAAGTAGACGGATTAAGGTGCAAATTTGATCGAATAAATTAACAGCCTCGACTAACAAACTGAGTAAATGAGGTAATATGGAGATTTATGCTACAATTACACTGTTCTTGAAACATAATCAAAAAAACAGAACACAACATGCTTAATTTTGAAATTTTTGTTTGTTAATAAAATAAGATTGTTTGTTTTTGCCACAGCATTCCAGCATTTATCCACGACCAAGCCAAGTGTATGATCCAATTTATGTCTCACGACTATGAGTTTTTGTGTAATCCTTGTTGGACCAAGTCCAACAAGGATTACCAAGTCCCTGTCGCCTTTTCAGATCCCGAACTTTGCCTGCCTCTCAACTATCCTCATCTCGCCTCACGACGTCAAGTAAGCCTGCCTATTCTGCCTTCTCAATGTATGACTCCAGCCTAGCAAACGACAGCCCTATCGGATCACGTCTCAACCCGTTGGGTCCCATGTCACTAGATTGACGGTGTGTTCTCTTTTCCACTACATCACTGTCCTAGTCCCTCTCAACGCTATCGTTTCTTGCAGATTTCGTGCCGCTGCTCGTACTTGACTCCTTTACCTAGTAGTCCCTTTTTCACTTCACTGGTTCTCCTCTCAGGTGTTCCCTGAAAGCTCCAGCTGCTCACTGTCTGGTCACTCAAGTTTCTGGAGTTTTGGAAGCAGGGTCTGCAAGGAGAGTCATCTGGCTAATAAGATTTTAAGTTTCAACCTACTGTTGTCTGTTTTGGCATTCACCGTCCTGTCTGTATTTCAGAGTCTGACTTGAGGAGTGGAGAGATGAAGCTGAATGTGTTCCAACCTTTTTTTACTGAGGGAGAAAGAAAAGAAATAAACACTTTTGATCTTCCACTCCTGTTTTTGTGTTTTTTGTCTGGTCCATACAGATTTATGATCCATGACCATGACACATAAACTTTTTTAACTAACAGAATAAACTTACAAAACAGCAGGGAATTACTCTCCATAATTAAGTTTTTTATATTTAACATTTTGTGAAAAACGAATGCTCAAAACAACTACCTAGACGTGTTAACAAAAGCCTCAGTAGATGCTGCATAGGGTACAGAAATATGTCGGATTCTAATGGCCCTTTCCCACTTGTCCCTACTCAGGGCGGTTTGGCACTGCTCAAATGGCCTTTTAGGCTTTTCCATTAGTAAGGGTTACGTGGAACCGTTACTACTTTTTGTACCTGCTTGGTTGCGGTTCTAAGCGAGCCGACCCGTGCTGAAAACGCAACATCCAAAGACTAGGCGTCGTCACATAATATTATAACTAATATCTTCAACCGTTAAATTGCTGTGTGCTGGCCTTATCGTGTCTTTGACCACTATAGCAAGCTAGCAAGTTGCTAGGTTGTACCCTTCAGTTTAATATTATAAAAATGTTATCATGAAAATTAATGAAAAACATTTATTATAATTATTAACCACATTTTGAAAGGAACAAAGTTTGTATTACATTTATGTATGGTCAACGTTAAAGCTCTGCAGAGTAATAAACGTATTTTTCCATCTTGATAAAGATCGCTACAATAACTTTAAACGTTACTGACAAATCAGGCTTTAAAATGATCAAGATTTCAGGCATAAATGTGTGGAATTGGGTGTTGTTTGCGTATCTGTCAACACATCAAAATGGCACCTGGAGGTGCATGTCACACATTGCAGCGCTCTCATTAGCTGACCAATCTCTGTCCCAATATCCATAATTTATAATGTATAGGGATGTTAGAGTTTCTTGGTTTAAAGTGATTAAGCACCATTCAGTAACAAGCAGAACTGGTGAGGATGGAAGCAAGGAAAAGAAGACTGCACCTACTGAAACATGTGGGGTAGAGAGTGACTTTTTTATTTAACCAGATAGAATAAAAAGTTACTTACACTGCCCTCTAATCTTCACTGCATGTGCAAGAGTATTTTTTAAGGATAATTTTAATCCACATGACCTGAATGTTCCAACTTTTAAATTGGTTCGTTTTGAACGACGAAAAGGTGTGTCAGAAATTTTGAGCCACTTTTTAAGTAAGAAAAAGGATATCTTTAAATGTTGTTCAGCATAATTTAGAAAACCCAACTGAACACATAATGAACCATAATGGCTAGACTGACAAGCCATGTGTGGCACTAAAAACATAGTTGTTCTGCTAAGGATGAACTCTGATTTTCCCTGTAATAATTTTGACGCAATAAATAAAATGTAATATTGTAATTGGGATTTCTGTTAGTATGGTATAATCTACTACATATTTAATAATACAGACAATGAGCTGAATTACCTTTTCTAATTGTCATTTTAAATGCAAATTTCCTTTTCTGCATGTGAAGCAAATGCGCAATGCTGTCGCTTATCACTTAGGGTTCAGCCGAGCATGACAGCTGTTTTTTAGTGAAACTGACTCAGTCAACAAGCCTATAACAAACCCTCGTTCTGCATGAACACCAGCTCCAACGATTTCCTCTGTGACTGATCTCCATCTTTTTCTCTGTTTCCATAAACTCAAGCATAACCAGGCAATGTCCACAGTTTCTTCAGGGTTGATTATGGAATCAATGTTTTCCTTTGTTGTAGCTTTTGCCATGTTTCTTACAGACACTATTAATGTCTACAGGCCACAAAAAAAATGTCATAAAAAGTTTAAAGCATACTAATTGGGGTAGACCCTAAGCCAGACAGACCAAAAAAAAAAAAAATCCAATGCAAGCTTAAGATGTGTCTTTTAGGGAAACTAAAAGTAAGCAGATCATTAATGGGTTAGGCAATCTATCTAAAACAATTATCAGGTGTCATTTTTGTCACGATCCTGATTGGGGCTGGATATTCTGTTTTGTGCATATTTTGATTGTTTCTTTGCTGTTTTATTTTGTTGCTTAGGTCTTTCCTTCTTAAGTTCATTTATCCGTCCTCACTATTGTTAGGTGTTTTTCTTTTCAGTTAATTGTGTTTTTCTTAGGGTATGTTCCATTTCTGTTTTCTAAGTGCAAGACCTATGCGTTTTAGACAATCTATTTATGAAAGTACTTTACTTCTCCTTAGTTTGTTTCTGCAACTGAGTCTGCAACTTAGTTTGTTTCTGCAACCTCACCAGACCAAAACATGACAATTTTAGGTTTTGATCCACTAAAGTTTAAAAATGGTCAGGGTGAGAATCCATTAACAGTTACTGGAAAATATAAACTATAAAATATAAACCCCCTCTATGATGCTAGGAGTTTATGTTGTACTGATCTGGAGCATACAGATGTGTGTTAGCACAATGCTGAAGAAAGTCAAGGGACCTTTGAAAGAAAAATGTTGTCTCTTGAAAATATTTACAACCATTTGCCAATTAATGTCAATGAGAAAACATAGAAGCTCCATTCCCACAGGCCTCAGTCAGCATATTAAATGATTACGATCATGCCAGTACAATGGAAAAACGGTTAAAAAAGATTATAGCTGCACAACCTAAGTTTGCTAAGATTAATCTGATGGAACCACAAAATGTGTCGAACACTGTCCTTTGGACAGATGAGACCAACACAGAGATTTCTGGCCATGCTTATCAAAAGTCAAACACTTCATAATAGACCAAACATAATACCCACTATCAAACACAGAGGTGGCAAGCTGATAATTTGGAATTGTATTGCAGCTATAAGATCGGTGTCTCATAGTCTTTGAGTTGATGCTTCTGTATAGGAAGGTGTTTTTAAGAGAAATTTGAGGTTATCTTTCCAGCAGCTAAAAAACTGGGACATCCACAGGGCAGGGATCAAAAACAACAATGTAAAATAGAATTGTTGAAAAGAAAATAATAAATTATGTGTTTCATTGCAAACTCTAGCCCTCAGCCTAATTAAAAATATGGTAGAATTTTTAAATTACTGGCCAGAATGTGCTTCAAAATCAAATCGTAAATCGTTATTTAACTGGTTAAATAAATTAATGCAGAAAACCTGCTTCTGAAATGTCATAGAAGGAATCAGCTGACAGAATGGAGTACAGCTAAATGCAGCTAGAACACTTAGTATTACTTTTTGTGTTTTTCTCTCTATTTTTATGCAGAGATATCACTTTGCGCTCTGTTTGGCTGCAACAAAACTCTTGAGCTGTGTGTTTAGATCCTTGTTTAGGTCTCTGGATAACAACATGGCTGCACACAAAATATAATTCAAGGTACATTATTGCTTAGATGACAAAGAATAAGATGCATTGTACGGTAGGATGCAAATTTAGAATGCAGCATACAATTCAGTTGTGCACATGTCACAAAAGTCCTCCACTTTGTTTATGCACTCTGAATAATATTTATTACACTGGATTTGTAAAACTGTAGTAGTGGCCTGTCACATAATTAGGTGAGGCAATAACAGTGAAATATGGAGTTTTCGAGGGGTAAACATGAGCAGAAATCAATCAAATAAAAAAATTATTACTTTGAGGCTACAGCCTCAGCATTCATGTTAGCATCCATCTTGGCTTCTTGATCATCAAAGTCATATTCTGGCTCAAACATATAGAGTTTAATTCCATAGCACAGTTTTAAAAAAAAATTGTATTTTTATGACATCAGACACTGAAAATGTATAAGTTTTTTAACTGTTTAGTTTTCATTAGAAATGTACATGCATTGAAAAGGAAATGGACCTTTGGTTATTTTGCTCCATGTGAACTGTGCAGAGGCATTTGCCGACAAACCTCCATGCACTGAAGCAATGTTGTAGAGACTGATAAAGTCACAGAAAAAGACAACTTCAATCGGTTGCTGCTAAAGGTCATTCTACACGGTACTGAATCATGGTGTGTACTTCATTTTTCACTCTATTTACTTTTTCCCATGCCTCCGTATGTATGACCATGGGATAAAATTATAGTCAGCCATCACTGCCTTCATATATATATATAACTTTCTTTAAAGTATCTTTTTTAGACATGTTTTCCAAGAGCTACATCACTATCCAACATTTACTTTGTATTTTCCGTTTTAAAAGACATTGGAATTCTTGTGCATAGTGTGTCATTACTGCGAAAATAAATATAGTAAGTACATATATGTAAAGGTGCGTAAAAATTTGACTTGACATACTATAAATACCAATTCATCAGTAAAATGCATGAGTTATACTATCTAAAAGCTTCATACTCTTGCTGACCACTACTTCCCTTGAAATTTTGACAAGAGTACATAGAATATTCCTTGTACTTTTTGCTAACTTCTGAAAAATAGATTTACAGACCTATATTAAAGATTTAATGTATTGGTGGCTGCAGTGAAGAGGAGGAATAAATTTGAGTGAGCTGAAACACAAAAGGTAAGGAGCAATGTAATTTATGATGATGCTGGCAGACAATTGTGGTGTAATTAAGGCTGCTTGGCATCTCTGTCTCCACACTAGAAGAAGTGCCACTCTGTACCCGCTGAGTGGATTCTTAGAAAGATACCAGCAGACTCTGTGATGGATTCGTTCATTACCAGATTTGTTTGCTGCAACTCTTTTTCAGAACTAATTAAAAAGTTTGTTCTTGAGTTTTTATGTTATTGTTACCACAGAGAACTTGCATATAAATTTGATTAATTTAGGATGGCTATCTTATATTTGGAACTAACATCTTATCATAGTTTGTATATTTATCAATATTGAAAAAATCTGTACACTGCCCTAGTGAAAACTGTGCTCACTTCAGCTCATCAGTCACCGAATTAGCAGATCTGAGTTTTTTTATATGATCCATTTATTTTCATTCTAAATCCTTGAGTTTTAGATGTGTTTAACACTCTCCAGTGCTTTGAAAGATTCATGTATTTTAAACTGCAATCATTCATCTTATATTAAATATAACACAACAGAAAAGCTTCTTAAAATCAAGTCATACATTTCTGTGAGCTTTAATTTGCTACCTCAGTTGAATCACATCTTCACCAAGGTAGTAA
>JAHHUM010001701.1:0-19933 GCA_036173005.1 Crenichthys baileyi | reverse complement strand
CCTGAAGCCCCTTAGCCGTTGTAAAATCTGATTTTGTAGACTGAGTGTTTTTTGTTCCAGATAAAATCTATGATAAGGCTAACTACTGTTTTGAAAAAAGAAAGAGGAAGAAAAATTGGGATGCACTGAAACATATACAAAAGCGAGGAAGAATATTCATCTTGATTGAATCGATTCTAGCAGCAACAGAGAGCTGTAAGTAAAGACCATCTTTCAAAATCTTGCTCAATCTGAGTAACCAAGATGTTAAAATTGATCTTACGAACATTAACCAATGTGTCAGCCACATAAATCCCTAGATAGACAAAGCCTGAATCTAATTCCTTGAATGGGAGTTTTTTTAGGAATGGTATCTTAACACAGAGAGGGGCAGCAGGAATAGATCGAGCTTGTCAGGGTTGTGGGTTTGGTGGCAGGACCAAAATGCAGATCATGGCGAGGAGGCCGCATGGTGAGTAGATGAAGTTTAATAATGAAACTGAAGGTAGACTTACAGACTGGAAAACCGTAGAGCAAAAGTTCAGGAGGCGAACAGAAAACAAACCACTAGGAGAAACTCGGGAAGACAACTAGGGTTGTTAACATGAGGAACCAGCAGGGAACAATGAAAACTAGAGAGTTTATAAGCTGAGGGAAGTGGAGTATGGACCAATGAGACAGAGAGGCAGGTAATCAGAGGAAACATGAAACAGGTGTGGACCAGGCTGCAGGGAACTGAGGGAATATGTTACTATGGAAATGGGAGCTAGAGAATGCAGAGCCTGGAAGGGAGAACTAAACTAAACTAGAGAAAACTCTAGGGAAAAGAAACCTAAACATAAACTTACATGAATAGTAATTCTAGGAAGAACTAAACAGGGGCATGGGGAAAAGCTAAACTAATGGAAAACCGACCTAAGGAAACCTATATTATATAAACCCTAACATAAAACACAAGGCTAAATCTGCAAGGAACACTAACTAGACAAAGCAGGGACAAGAGGAACTATAGGTGAGGGGAGAAATAACTACTAAAACTAAGGGGCAGGAGAGTCATCAGGATGACAGAAGGAATAAACAAACATTACTACTAAACCCAAAGGAATCGAAACACCTAACTGAGAAAGTAAACAAACACAAAACCCAAAATGGCAGATCCTGACAGGAACAGGAACGATAGAAGGTCATCTGCCCAAAGAGCAACTTTCAATTCCACCTCATTTCTTGCTATACCACTGAGGTCAGGATGAGATTTTAAAGCAATTGACAAAGGCTCCATAATCATAACGAATAAAAGAGGGCTCAACGGGCAGCCCTGCCTAGTGAAACGAGACAGTGGAAAATATTATTTGTTATCTGTTTTGACGGAGGCTTGTGGAGATGAGTACAGTAAATTAACCCAAGACACAAACTGCATCCCTAACCTAAATTTGTCCAAAATTAAGAACAGGTAATCCCATTTTACTCTGTCAGAAGCCTTTTCAGCATCAATGGCTAACGAGGTTTCAGAAAGAGTTTTTGAGGCAGAGTTAAATACATTATAAACATCTTTCTAAGATTAGAAACGGTTACAAATAAACCCAGTCTGATCTGGTGAAGTAATTGATGGTAGGATACCGTCTATGCAAAGAGCTAGAAGTTTAGATAACAGTTTAAAATCTGCACTTTACAAACTAATAGGGCGATAGGGGCCGCATTCTAATGGGTCTTTACCCTGCTTAAAAAGCAGAGATGCTTGCCTGATTTAAAGTTTGAGGGAGCGCACCAAGAGCTTAAGCTTCAGCAAACATTTCTAATAAATATGGAAGTAGCTGCTTCCAAAATGTTTTGTAAAACTCAGACGGAAAACCGTCCAGATCTGGGCTTTTGCCACTTTGTAAAGATTTAACAGCTCTGTTCAAATGCCGTAATAGGGTGCTCTTTCCCTCATACTTTGATCTAGAACTGTAAGGGTCATCTTTCTAAAAAAAGAGTTCAAGTTCTTCAGGAACATGAAAATGGTCAGAAGCATACAATTTTTTATAAAATTGCATAAATGTTGTATCAATTAATATTGGGTCTGATGTGACACCAGATTCTGTTCTCACTTGTGGAATTAGTTGGGATGTATACATTTGATGCAAACGGTGAGCAAACTAGTTTACTAGTTTTATCTCCCTGCTCATAAAACTTTGATCTTGAATGGAGCAGAAGCCTAGAAGCATTTTGAAAGCTAATAAGATTATATTCTGTTTGTAAAGACACCCCCTTCTTGTAGATTTCTGGTAATTTTGAAATTGCGTACTGAGAGTTAATGCTGCTATACACAGAGACAAATTGACCAGTTTCATTACACACAATCAGCCCAGGAGGCGCAAATGGCCCGGGAAGCACTTTGGACACCACTGGTCAAAAGGGTCAGAGCCAAACAGAGGTCGACAATCCTTCCTTTTTGCCTTTGATTCCCTCTAAAGACAATCATCTCCCCTGACTGTGAGCAAAAACAACACCACAGAAAAAGGGAAGGAAAACAAATTGGGGAAATTTTATGTGTAGCAGCATGATTGAAGAAAGAAAACTGCTGCAGCTGATTTTTAGTAAAGGAAGAATTAGATGAAAAACATGCAAATAAATGGAAGAAAGCAACAAGAAAACTAGAAAGTAATACGATTTGAAACAATGTAGTCAAAAAATGTTTTATTTTGAGTGAGTTTGATTAATTTTACAGAAAAGTCTGGCAAATTGATTTAAAGCGAAAAAAGCAAGAGGAAGAAGATAGGACAGTGCAAAGAAGAGGTGGGGATAAAATCCAAGAGCAATAATAGAGAAAGATGCTTACTTGTCCTCCTTTAGTCTTATAAATACAGCTGCCTTCACTACAGACATCATTCCTTTTAATCAGCTTCGTTGCTGTGATCAAAGAAATACCACCTCCACCTAAGAGACAGCAAGAGTTGGTGTACAACAGGAGACTCCTCACTGTGTAAATGTGTGTGTGTGTGTGTGTGTGTGCGTAGAAGCGACACCAACGTCGCCTAATGCCTGAGAAACAGCAAAGCCATCGTGTCTACATGCTGTCACATAAGTGAGGGCTTGCAGTACAGTCAGACTTACTTACTCCTCCTCTCCTCATGCTTCCTTCTTCTCTTCCCACTAACATCCACACACACTTGCACATGCAGCGCTGACAACTGTCAAACTCTCACCTCCCGACTCCTGTGCAGGTAATTAACCAGACAAAACAACTCGCAACACCTCAAGGATCAAGAACACAGAAGACAGAAAACAAGGAAGACACACGACAAAAACACCAAAAAAAAAGGAGGCGAGAAGAAAAAACGAGACTCTGACAAGAAAACAAGCTCATACTCCTAAACGAGGAGCTTCAGTCAGGAGGGCTGAATAATGATGAAAATAGAAGCAAGCCTCCACTCCCCCACCTATCCTGATCGTTTCATTCTTGTGTTTTATATTCTCCTTATGTTGCCACTATGAGACAGGGTGTTTTATAAAATGTCAACAAATGATTTGTACTCTAATTGTGCTTAATTAAATCGAGGACTGACTGTACTGAACAAGTTGGCCTCATCCTGGCTCATTGTAACACTTTGTGCTCAATCACAGTTACATTTAACTTCCATTAGGGCAGAAATCCAAGCTGAATCCAAGCTGAAAATACTGAGCATGAGCTATATGCCGAACTATTAAAATGTTGTTAACAGATTTATCTGTGTCCTGCATGTCATTCTGTGGTGGCATTGTGCTCTTCATCCTCCATATTCTGCATAGTTATTAAACTTTCATGTGGCAAGCTTTGTGTTGAACTGTACCTGCATTCTAGTGTTGTTGGTGCAAACATAAAAATTATACTTGCAAGTTAATTAAGGGACATGGAGGAAATGTTTAATAGATTTTTTTCTATTGTCAATTAAGGGCTGCATGGTTGCACAGTTGGTAGCATTGAGTATGACCAATATTAAACAAACAAATTAAACAAACTTTGATGCATTGTGAAGTCAGGTACCTTTCTATCTGAATCAGTACAAGTTTCTTCAGTAATCTAAGCAACAGTAGCTTGTCTGTTGGACCAAATTACAGAAATCAGCTGTTGCTGTTGCTTTTGAAACAGTAAACCAGAATCCAGTTGTCAGTTCCGTCCTTGGACACCTTTTGACAGATACTGGTCACTACAGGCAGGAAACGTCCCACAAGAGCCGCAGTTGCACAATTTGACCCATGCCAAACTTGCTGAAATCCATATGCTTTGTCATTTTGTATCAACTTTGAGATCAGGATGTTCAGTTGCTGCCTAATTCACTCCAGCCACTAACAGGTCCCCTGATGAAGAGATAATCTGTGCTATTCAGTTCACCTGTCAGTAGCCATAATGTTCTGTCTGATAGGGTGTAAAAACAGCCTAAACAAATTTTGGCTTCTTTTTTAAAGAAGAAGAATGTGGGTTGATTTAATAGCATCACACTTTTTGGATGTAAAAATGAAAGCTAAAAACAAAAAGGACTTTGAAAATTTTTTCTGTAGTTTCTTACTTGTTTGTAGTATATGTCTTTGTGTTTTTTCTGTTCCACACCCTATTGTGTACAATGTTAGCCATGACGGTGAAGTCTTTCCATTCTGTTATACCAGTTGCTGAAACTATTAATCATTTAAAATCAGAAATAACTTCTCTTACTCTGATGTATGTTATGTTAAAGTGACACATACTGTAAAACCATCCGGTTGATGTATGAGGTTTCTGTTCTGCAGTGTGTCTGAGTCCATAACTTGTGCCAGTACTCTTTCCTGTTATGCCAAGTCTTTCAATTTTTAAAACGGCAGAGCGTAAACCTCTAATTAGCTCCCACTCAGACAAACCAAGACTGTACAGGCAGCGAGCATACACTTTCTTTTCTTCCTCTTTGTTTCATCTCCCTGTTGTTTCCTATTTGTTCAACTCATTATGTGATCAAAGCCATTAACTTGTTTATGAAGCAGCTCTTTCATGTTGCAATAAAACACAATGAAGCCACTCATAGACACTCATAAGGTGGTGAAATGTGAATCTAGAAGCCCTGAAGATCAGGATAAAGTGTGTGTGCATGTTTCTCTGTGTGTTTTGCAATTTTAACCTGATGAAACTCTAACAAAAAAGGATGAGGAGGACAGGGGAGGGGATGTTTGAGTCTTTGAGCCTTTTTTGCACACTCACACACACACCCATACACAGATCCACATATGGAAATACATACACAGAGGCGGTAACTGTTAAATAATTCAGCATACACAAACACACACTGTAGGCAAGGTGAGGGTGGAAGCAAAGCAAAGCTAACAGGCATGCAGTGTCAACAACCAATCAGGATGGAGCACGGTGGCCAGAGATCGAGGCGCGACCCGTGGTGACCCCCAGACTCTAATGATTTATAAACAGCACTGGGAAGTGTGTGCGTTAACGTGATAATGCGGGTCCCACAAGGCCTGAAGCTATTTAAATGTGGAGATGAATTCTTATTTATTCACACACAAAAAGAGTGAATGTGAGGACCCCAAGGGTAAGGTTCAAAACAAAACTGGGAGAAAGAGAATGAGAAACAGATGAATACAGATGCACAAAAGAAAGTGGAAAAACAGAGAATAGGGAATACGTAGAAATAGGGACGAGCTAGAGGAAGAGAGAGGAAAGGAAGTTTAAAGAGGAAAAAAACTGTACTCAGATCACGTAGGGAGAGGAGGTTAGAGTGGTGTAAACGACCCTCTTTTACGATCCTAAGGGGTGCACACAGACACACACACACACACACACAAACACATCACACATATATTCCTTCCCCCTACCCCCAGCTCTGTAAGTGTGTGTGTCCTCATGCAATTTTAAATAGTCAGTATGTGTGAGTATAAAGAGTGGAGGGGCTGGGAGGCAGTGAATTATATATCACTATTGATTTGCACACACACACACACACACACACACACACACACATGTGCGCGCACACACACACACACACACACAGACACATGTCTTCACAGGCATACAAATGCTTTATTAGATTAAAGCTCAAACCCAAGGAACAGATAACAGCAGAGTCTGATGCTGAAACAAAGACTTTGCTTAAAGTACAACCATCAAGGTAGAGCTGCTTTTCACCAACAGCTCCAACACTTCCCTTCATGAAGCAAATTTTAGCATCTACTGAAGTCTGATGAGGTCACTGTGGACCCTTCAGCTGACAGAGAAGAGGGAGTATGTGAGCACATTTCTGCACATAATGTTTACACCATAAGGATGAAAATATGGTATTTTCTTTCCTCTTTCTTACGTTTTCAGTATTTTGCAGTGTTTAATCAGCATCTGTAATGAATGTCCTGAGCAACTAAAATTCATCAAACATTACTATAAAAAAGATTTCATTCGATCTTATTTCACAGTTTTTATTTTAATATCGGCCGGTTTACTGATCAGTCAGTATTCTGACAGCTGTTATGTAAAAAAGCACTATCTCTAAAACCTCTAATACTGTTGTCGTTAGCTAGTGAGACAGTTCTAGCTTATAGATGCATAAATCCAGGGGCATTTCTTATATAAATCGCACACTGCGCTAGCCCCCCAATCAATTAATTGCAAGAAGATGAGATTCTTCATAACTTATCTCTATGAACTGATCATTTTTATATCATTTTATCTAATTATTCTGTTTTCATGCCCCTCCCCTTTCTAATGTGGTCCTGGGCAACTGGCTATATAAAAACACACTATATTAATCAAAATATTTTGAAGGACTCATATCGAGATAAAAGCATCATTGAATTAAAATGATCAGATTATAAAAATATGAAAAGTTTTCTATACTAATATACTGCACTACGTCGTTTTATGTTTTAGAATAAAATGGAATGATTAGATTCTATTGTGGTGTGCAGGCTTTGTGCTCGTTACATCCTCGCTACATTCTCGCTACATCCTCTGCACTGTGAAAATGTGAACACTTTTTGCTCTGGATGTAACTTACATAACTATACATTGATATGGACAGAGTTTCCTCTAACTCAGTTAAATGTGGGCAAACTCTATCAGTGCAGAGAGACTATTTGCTTAGAGCTATTCTACAGAGCATATCTACCTTTGTGTCTAGTTTCAGAAACAGAAGGACATGCAAACTCAGGCTAGCGCACATTTAGCAACCACAAATAGTTTGATATATTTGCCAGGCAGTCAATAGTGCTGCTGGTTATTATACCTTAAGGAATTTCCCTGGATTAACACCATTCTGCAACATAAAAAATCTGCCAGAACATTGATGGTATATGCAGGGTCTTGGCTTGTTCTTGGTAAAGTCTTTTGAAGTATATTAAGAAATCAGTGCTCTTCCATATACGCAACTTATCCGTGGGTTATGAACAGGCACAAATCTTCTGCAGCGAGCATGGTGGTTTATTATTGTGGCATATTGAGGTCTTGGGTAGGGCATGAGGGAATGTGGTAATAGCAGTGCATCAGTGATGTGGAGCCAGCAGTCACAGAGATGCCTTGGTTGTCGAGATTTAAAAGGAGAAGCGCAAATGTAGTACATGTGATGGTTGGGTGATCAATGTAGTGGATAGCTGCGTTCTGAGTAAGTCCAAGAGAGTTGCACTAATATACAGCTCAGGGTGGGGTCTACATGGTAAGAACATTGTGAAATAATGCTACTAATCTAAAAAGGCAGGGCTGAGAAAAAATGTCCCAGGGGACGTAACAAATAGCAGGTGACATTTTTGGCATCAGAATCTGTGGTTCCGTCATGTTAATGTAGGTTGGGAGGAATAGTGGGGTATTGAACCAGTGTAAAGGCTCCATAATAAAAAAAAGGTTGATGCAGAAAACTTCAGGGGCTGCACAAGTTATCGAAAATGTATTGTCATAGTAGAAAAGAATTTCTTGAAATGTAATATTTAACTGCTACTATATTCCAGGTGTCAAGAAATAACATTCTGCATGCCAATGAGATATTCAGCCTATTGGATGGAGTAGATAACAACACCTAACACAGATCATAATGACCAAGACACTAAAGGTCACAGAGAGGCTTGGGACCATCATAATGTCAAATGAGAAATAGAGGGCTAAGGAAAATGTGAATTTATCACAAATACATTGTAATCATTCAAAAATAATATTACAATTTCATGATTTCCTAATATTGTGCAGCCCCACAAATTACTAAAGTGTCTTGCTATTTATGTTGTAGTCAGTTATGTTAAGCATATACGTTTTTTCATTTGTTTATCTTTTTTTAGGCTCCAGAAAATGCAACAAACTTGCAACACGATATATTGTAATTAGAAATTAACTGATCAGGTTATTCCAGGCCAATACCGATTCCTTGTTTTCTCTGAGGTCTAACTTGCCAACTCTATTTTTTTTTCAGAAAGATTATAGACATATAAAAGGGGAAAGGGGGTTCGATAGAGATATTAGTGTTGAATCAAACAGGAAATCAAACAACTAAAAGATTATCCTGATTTATTAATTTAATTTCCCTTAGGGATTAGCAAGGTATAGCTGAACTGAACTTGATTATGCAACAAGTGCCCTAACCTTTGTTTGATTTTCTTATCAAGTAGAAAAATACATGCCTTGTATGAATACTTGCTTTATTTGTTCATAAACCGAAAATAGTGGGGTTATCTTGACGCATTTAACAAAAAAGGGGGGAAAAAAATCTGATTTTTCTTTGGCAAGTTGATTGTTGCATCTTGAATTAGAATTTATTTTATTTATTTATGCAATTAGAAATAATTTTGTTTTGGGATTTGTTGATCTTAGAAATTAGAAGTGACGTGAATATTAACACTAAAATGATGCTGAATAGTTTATGTAAAAATGGAACTTTTCATGAGCTTTAAATCAAACATTTGGAATAGACTGCAGCTCCACCCAGGAATAGAGATGATGATAGTCACTCATACATCAAGCTCCTCCATCCACTTCTCCTGCCCCCTAAACCCCCAACTATCTAGCATTTTAATGCATCTATAGTCATGCTAATGGTCCCCTGAGTTCAAAATAATTTCTTCTTTGTGTTGCTCTGCCGCTAAGCGCTGATAGAGGAGTGGTATCTCTCTTTCCCCCTCTTCCTCCACCTCATACTGACAATATGATTCTGACAGAGTCCTGTCAGTCTCTCAGTGTGTCTTTCTATCACACTCATTCTGGGTGTCAGATTAAAGAAGGAAAGCAGTTCAGAGTGCTGACAGGGCATGTAAAAAGAAGAGGAAAGTGGAGGAGAAGGAGAAGAGAGGAGGAGGAGAGAAGGGCACGCGTTTTACATTATGAGTGGTTCCAACCTTTCTATTCATGCTGGTTGACCTTTTCATCAGTAGGTAATCGAGAGGAGAACGTCCTTTACTATAAAGGCTGGATGTTAAGTCACGCTCCGAGTAGAGAGGGGAGCACCTGATGTCACCATTGATGTCACCACGGCTCAGGGTAAGACTGGGAAGGTGCCGGAGGTGAAAGCAAGCCTAGTTGCTGGGATGAAGGGTGTCTATAGTGGACGGATATTACACGGAGGAGGCAGTCAAAGAAGGGGCAGTTCTCGTATATGTGTGAGGGTGTTAGTGAGTGGTGGGATGGGTGGGGAACAATATTGCTTTGCCAGTGCAGGTCATTGCAGAGACAACATAAAACATAATCATCCATTAAAATGCAGCTTCACACCCTCTATCACATCCACTATGAGGCCGCTGCCATAAACCGTGTGTGACTATGAGCACACTTTCACCTGTGCACCACACAGCTATGATAAATCCAGCTTTAAAAAGCCAGAAGAGAGAGGAGGAAGGAGAGGCTTCCTAGGGGTTTGTGGCAGGTCACCATATTTCTACAAAGATTTGTGAGTTCAGGCAACAAGAGTGGATTAGGAAGGCTTTGCATTGTATGTGCAAAGTAGGCAATTTTTTTTCCAATACATTTCTATTTGATGATAAGTTGAAAGTGGTATGAAAAATGCATGTTTACTTTGCACAATTAAACACTGTGGATATGATACATCAGAGCTTATGACAACTAACTTAATAAAAAAAAAGATCCGGATTAATGGTGAGTACATTTCTTCTTTTTAAATATCATTATTTTTACCCATAGTTACAGTTGATTAGATTATCCAAGTTTCTTTTATTGCCATTCATGTCTACATTTAATGAAACAAGGACAATAGATGCAGCTAAAATTCGGTTCAGCTAGGTGTAACTAAATGGTGCCCATTAGCAAGAATTAAACTCATGGCCTAAAAGCAAAAAAAGGACAGGAAAAAAAGGATAAATCTAACCAATTTAAATGCAGTGCAGTGAATTTAACTTAAATCCAATTTTAAAAAGCACCCTCAGTTAAAAAAGGTCATTGGATTTGCTTGTGGCAAAGTTTCTGTATTTTTGCACCCGATGTTCTCTAGCAACAAAAACAAACTTGAATCCATAGGACTAAATTTGGACTTTCTTTCATGGAAAGGTTCATTATTTTCTTGTGGTCTTTTGCCGTTGAGATGTGAGCCCCTACAAGTCTGAGACCATGGTTCTTAACTGGAAAACAGTGGACAGCTCTTCTGAGTCAAGGGTCAGTCTTTGCCTCAAGTAAAGGAGTTCAAACATCTTGGTGTCTTGTTCACAAGCAACTGTAGGATGCAGTGAAAGATGGACAGACAGACTGAGACCTCGTCCTACCAAAATGCAGGCACTGCTCCAGCCTGTTAAAGGTCATATGATATAAAACATGTCTGAAAGTCTAAAGATGAAATGATCTCCTTCATCAAGGCCAAGCTTGGAGAACAGTCAGCCTTCTTAGTCTTTAAAGGGGTCAGCTAAAGTGGTTCAATGCTTAAACCATTAAAAAGATATTTGTGGTCAAAAAAAGTTTATGGGGTTGTTGGGTTTTGCGTATCAGCGAGGAAGAGAAGATCCACGTATGAGAGGTACAGCACCCAACTGGAATTAAGCATTTTACAAGCACAAAATCTGGACTGCAATGTATGATATGTAAAACCTTTGCATTTTGTGAAAACAATGAAACATGATTCATTCTTGTCTTGTTTTGAGAACTCAAGATCAAGAATTATCTAATGAGCTAAATAAATGACACCTTTAAGGAACTGTCAACACAACTCAGATATTAGCAACCCTTAGCTGCTACTAGCAAATACAGAATAAAACTAAGTGTGCATGTATTTAAAACAAGAAAAACAGCGTATGAAACAGTTGTTGCATTGTAGTTGCATTTTTGAAAATTTTTTGGCCAATTTCAATTGAATACATTATATTCATATCCTTCAATCGTCAGGGCTATAGTTGACTGTTGAAGGCCTGTTGGATATAATAGCTGGTAACTTGCTCACAAAAAAACATCATGGATTTGCATTATCTGTTTTAAGTGTCAGATGAGAACTGAAGCAAGCTGCTCTTTGTCTCTGCAGATGTGAGTGATGGGTTCTACCCGCTTGTACAGACTCTTAGCATCATTATCAGTTCTGAATGGCAATGCACTGAGACCAAGTCTATATTTCAAACTTGTAACCACAATGGTGTCACAAAAAACACAAAACCGCACAAAGACTCATCCCCCTTAATACACTTATGCACACACACAACACTCTCTATGACAAAGCGTTGCACCATAAATCTCCACTCTTAGAGGGTAAGTGAGCTTCAGACATAACTAGGCCCAGCCCGCCGGATCAGAATGGCTGGCAGCGAACTTACATGTTTGTCATCTAAAAACTATTCACCCTCCACTTACCCAACAACACAAACAATAGACAGCCTGTTAACAATGTACCATTATCTGGAGCATGATGGGAGGAGGGGTAAGCGCAGAGAAACACAGAGCGAGAATAAGAGCGACAGCAAGCAGCAAAGAAAGGAAGAATAAAGATGGAGAGATGAGAGGGAAGATTGCAGAGAGACCAAACTGTTATTTAAACCAGGCGGCCACAAAAACATCACAATAAATAACTCGGCTGTTTAGTCTCCACCTCAGACACTGGGGGGGGGGGGACATTGCAGAAACACGCGGGAAAAGGGATGGAGGGAGGTGAGCACTGGGAGAATTAAAAGGATTTGGGAGAGATAGAGTGGTGGAAGAAGAGAGGGAGGGATGGAAAAATAGGATAAAAACACATTAAAAGATCACTGTGTGTTGTCAGACTCAAAGGAATAGCCAGTATCTGCTCTCCTCTTGACTAATGAAAGGAGCAGTCAAGCACAGAGAGGCGGCCTGCAAACACACAAGCACACGCACAAACAAATTCAGCTCACTTCACATGACTGAGAGGATTTTATTCAGCTTTTGAGGATCTCACTGTCAAAGCCCCACCTTTCCTCCATGTTAACATGCTGCTTAATCACATAGAAGCCTTTTCTTCATCCTCAGAGGAAGAAACCTTACAAACACCACCTTTTACTGTGCAGAGTGCTATCTCACCAGCCAACGCTGATGATGAGAGGAAAATAGTGCTAATGCAGCAAGGAAGCTGTTCTTTCCCAATTAAGCTAATAAAACACATGCTCCCCTCCTTTCTCTAAATGCCTAATAAGCCATAAACACAGCTGAACATTCATGATTTCGCCTAGTCCATAAAAAAAGCACTTCACATGCAGTGCAATGGGGTGCAAGGGGGTGAGGGGCTGGGAAGTTGGTGAAAACGCTGGCGAGCGCTCAGCGAGTTGTGGAGAGGAGGCGCTTTCTCCACTAACAGAAATATTTAGTACATCTTGGGAAGCAGCAGAAGGTGGTGGATAAGAGGAGAAAGATGTTAAGATGAAGATGAGGAGGGTTCCGAGCTGTACTACAAGAAAAAAGAACATGCTGCATTTTTTGCTCTTTATTTAACCTCCCCCTTCTGTGGAGGAGAGGCTTTGCATGCTGAAATCCCTCTACATACAGCGCCTCACAAAGTACCACTTACACTTTTTAAGATTGTGTCACATCAAACCGACAAACTTCAGTGAGTTTTATTGGGGTGTGATGGACCAACACAAAGTGTGTGTTGTTCACAAAGTGAAGAGGAAGGAAAATGATACTTTGTTTTAAAATGGGGTCTCCCTGTGTGTAATTTAAACACAGTATAAATCGAGCTGTTCTTTGAAGGCCTCAGAGGTTTGTTCGAGAGCATTATTGAACAAACAGCATCATGAAGATCAAGGAACACAGCAGACAGCTGGTTGAAACACACTGCAATAAAAATTGCTCTAACATAAACCTACCTAATAAAATTTATTTATTTGATGTTTAAATTAACTTTAGTTTTTCCACTATGTCTAGAGTTTAGACATAGTGGAACATAAGCCACCTAATGACAGATTTTTGAACACAAAAATTATTTCTTGTTCCATGTGTTGTGGAAATTCTATGCAGACATTGCATAAAAAAATTAAATTAACTGCCAAAATACCCTTTTAAAACCATCTTTATATTTAAAACCAGTGCTAAACTCATTATCTTTAGCCACAGTCAAGTGGAGCTCCTGAACTACAGGTTGCAAACACTGGATCTGTCACTTGAAATCAGAACAAAATAATTTTATGTTTGTTTCTGCAACTTGACAAAGGGGTAAGAAGAGGGAAAAAAAGGAGAACGTTTCTACTCCAAGGAGGAAGAAACAGGAACAGTGAGAAGATGACTAAGATTGAGAAATGAATGAAAATTGATGGAGTAAAATTAATCTATGTTCTAGGAAAGAGGGAGGTGGAAGTGTTTTCACTTTGGCAGCTTTCGTGTGAGTTCTGCAGCTTCTTGGAATGGTTCAAAGGTTCCTCTCTGGGCTGGCTCTGATTTTCTCCTCCTGGGCAAGAGCAGTCGTAAACACAGCGTGGGATTTCTGTCAAGCACTTCTTAAAAAATACACTCACAGTTTATTGACTAAATACTGGAGCTCTGCTCTGGTGGGAGACAAAAAAATTGGACGCCATAAAGAGTGCCAAGCAACAGATTCAATGCATCTATTAGTTCAATGCATCTATCATTTTTATTGGAATGAATAAACAGCATTGTAGAGCTCAAATGGTTTATACATTTCTTATCTCTGACTAATGTATCTATCTGGTGTTGATAAAGAAAGCATTAAGTACTTTATGAATAACCAAAGACTCGGTTTGCCTCTCTTTTAATATAAATCAACTGATAGGTTAAGCAACATGCAGCCAGCTGTGAACAACAAAAAGTATCAGTAGGTCTACTAATGACTCCTGTAATATCTGTCAATGATCTGTTCTTTTAGCAGAAAGATTTGGCGTTTCGCTGTTGTGTGTTCACTTCAGCTGCAGACATAAACGCAAAGAATATGCAGGCGCTTTTCTGCATTAAGCTCATTTGGACCGGAGTTTTCATGTCATAACCAGCGCCTTCCATGATTATTAGTTGTATAGATATTTACTAAAGCCTTAAAACTCTTGTTAATAAGACTTTTATCTGAAGCTCTAAAACAGTGAGCCTTGTTGGTCACAAATCAAGTTGCTATAAACTTCTGAATTATTTCCCTGACAGTAGATATGGGTAAGCTTAGGTGTAGCTATTTTCTTGTAGCCTTTGCCTACCTTATGAAGGTTAACTAGGTTAACTGTCTAACTTGAATTGCATTTTTTCTTGTCTTTCCTATTTTGAAGAGACATTTAGCTAACATCCTTATTTCAGAGAAACACGAATTCAGGGATTACTAAATTTTGCTCCTGCAATAAAATATTATTTTAAGGCTTTATCATGTGTTTTTTACAACGGTATTAGCTATGCCACTAATTAAAATTTGTTAAAAAAGGATCTCCTGAAAATTCAATTCAATTCAGTTTAGTTTATTTATATAGCGCCAATTCACAACACATGTTGTCTCAAGGCACTTCACAAAAGTCAGGTACATACATTCCATTAATCCTAACCATTAAAATGCATACAAGAAAAACTTCAAGGTATATTATGACATTAAAATCTAATAAATCCGGACCCAGAGGGGTCAGACCCACTGACCCGCCACCCGGACTATATAAAAAAAAATAAAAACAACTTTTCAATGATGATTAAACGATAAGACGAAGTAATCTTTTATCATCAACTAGATCTCCATCCATCCATTCTTCCATTTTCTATACCCGCTTCTTCCATACAGGGTTGCAGGGGGGCTGGTGCCTACTTCCATTGGTCCACAGGCAAGAGGTGGGTACACCCGGGACCGGTTGCCAGTCCATCGCAGGGCAACACAGACACAGGACCAAACAACCATGCACACACCCATTTACACCTAGGGACAATGTCAAGAGACCAATTAACCTAACAGTCGTGTTTTTGGACTGTGGGAGGAAGCTGGAGTACCCGGAGAGAACCCACACATGCACGGGGAGAACATGCAAACTCCATGCAGAAAGACCCCTGGCAGGGACTCGAACCGAGGACCTTCTTGTCAACTAGATGTCAAGATATCATAATCAGGTTTACATTGCAATTTTAGGGAACAAGTTGTGATTGGAAAAAGCATACATTTGGTCCTTGCCATTGTTATTCTCAGTTAACGTTGGAGTAGCTAGAGAGTGCAAAATAGCACAGGAAGGGTGGTAATTTTTAATAATTTAGATGCCTAACTGCACATATTTTGTGCAGATAGCAGATAACTGATATTAAAGAAAATGTATGAATCATCTTTGCCACACTATTATTTTCAAGGTATAACTGGCCAAAAGATGCTTTGTTTAATAGCATCATAATGTAGGCATGGTGATTCTCACAGTATACCCTTGAGTTAAAATGACACAGTTTCACTGTATCACTGTACTTGTACTAAGATTTTAAAAAAAATGTATAAAATTATGCAACCACTTTAATTTGAAACCGAAATTCATGAATTATTCCTACTGCTGTTTGCTTCTCTGTGCTTAAAAGAGCTGAGGAAAACTATTTAAAACCTTGGTATACCCTGGTAACAAGCCCATGCCTCTTTCAAAAGGTATTGGCTAAGAGATGGATTTTTCTAATTTGAGAAACAGAACACACATGGAAAACTATGACACACTTAAGCCTGTTAAAACGTGCACGGACTTTTTGACTTTAGTCATGGTTACGTTTTGAGGGACAGTGACTGTTGAAAACAAACTGTGTTGTTATGGAAGGAGTGTGGAACCATGGTGGAAAATCATGCTTTTTGTGACTCCACAATACGTTCAGAAAGAAACTGTCTAAGAATGATTTTTGTTTACCTCCAGAACATCATACATAATTTAAATGAACTTACATTCCGTCTAAAGGAATTTTATGCTACAATTATGCTACATTGTTTTTTTCTCACTGTTTGCAGAAGTGCAGCATGGCTTCTCTGTGGGCATCTTAAAATGTTGGTTTGATGGCAGACACATTTCAGAACTGTCTGTTTTGCTGAACACAGAATATATGAATAAATTAATCTAGCAACTGTATTTTTGGCACAATGAGTTTCTTTAAATGTAGGTGCACATTAGATACTCCCAAGTATATGCTGCTCTTTATGGTATTCTCGTTCAACACACATTCACACACACATACTCAAGGGAGGAATGAAGTGTGAGTGTGTGTGTGTGTGTGTGTGTGTGTGTGTGTGTGTGTGTTTGTGTCTGTGTGTGTCTTTCCTGCTATTGTCAGGCAGAGATTGATACCGCCTCTTCTTACTGACAGACGATTGTCGAAGCTTCCCGAACTAATTATAAAAAGCAACAACAATATCTCACACACCCTATCTTCCCGTCTGCGTGTGAGTCCGTCTGTCGGCTCTGCAGTTGTCTGTAAACTTTTAAACACTTCTAAGATGCTGATTAAGATTTTATTTTGTATCTTTAAACTTAAAAATTACATCTTTGTTTTAAATTTACAATAATTTTGTTTGCAGAAATGCGTGTTTAGTAGAAGGCAACAGAGTGCATTATGCTTGAATTTCTCTGCACAGAAGGAAGGAGTATAGAGCAGAAAGATATAAAAGCAGGGGGGATGAAGGGGGAAAAGGCCAGACAATGAACAGCTACAAACACCAGTATGAACTCACCTCCTATTGTCTGAGTTTCTGGAAATAGGAAATGTCATGATGCATTTACACATACACAGACATGAAAGCTATGAATGTTATACAGTAAATCAGTGTGCTAAATACATGTCATCTGGCTTTTAGGCTCTGCAGCAGCTGTGTGCGTGTGTGTGTGTGTGTTCCTGTCTTGGCATCACAGTGAGAACCATTTTCCCGATTTCACCATCAAATTGAGGACCGTTGGTACCAAAGTGAGGACATTTTGCTGGTCCTCACGACCTATTTTGCTAACGGTTAGGTTTAGGACTAAGGTGTGAATTGAGTTTAGGTTAAGGTTAAGGTTAGGCATGCACTGGTAATGGTTAGGTTTAGGGTTATTGTCAGGGTTAGGGCATAGAAAGGGTTGAAAATGACTGAAAATGAATGGAAGTCAATGGGAGTCAACACATGGTCCTCACTACATATAGCAAAACAAGAGAGTGTGTGTGTGTGTGTGTGTGTGTGTGTGTGTGAGATGAATAAGTATTTGTGGGCTGAATGTTTTTTTGTGCAGGAAGTGGCAATGATCCACTTCCTGTTCGGATGGAAATCTCATCTGTTTCATGAGCTGCCCAGGGTGTTACCACATGCAAACGCACACAAACAGGATCCCAAATATATGAAAAAACAAACACATACATACACACACACACACACACAGACACACAAACACACACACAAAGAGCAAGGACCACCACCCAGTCTTTTTCAGTTTGCCCATTATTGTCACCTGAGCCTCAAGCTTTTTATTTTCAGGGATCCTTACTATTTGCCTATGAGATCTTTTCACAAACCATTGATAGGAATCATATAAAAAATGTTGTTCTTGTTCAGATTTATCAAGCTAAACTCTACTTTTTCCTATTTATCTTTCTCAAACTGTCAATTCTTCATTTAAATTCCTGACAGTGTGAATGTTCCATAAAAGAATTTTGACTTCATAAAGGTGGCGAGGCCGTAATTGCATCCGAGGTTCCTGCCGTAACAATATACCGGATCAAAATCCCAAATTAGTTTCTGAAAAGGTTCTTGAAACCACAAATTCAGTTAGTAGATACACGGTAGATACAAAACTACCACCCATTTATGAGGATTTCGAAAAGTTGCCCTTTAAAAAGAATCAGCAACATTTTTTTTATAAAAAAATGGCCACAAAAAATAAAACCAGAAAATAAAATATATTAGAAACATGATATGACATAAGAAAAGAGAGTCATTATCACACATCCTGTGCAAAGTTGAGGTCACCTAGACTTTGTGAAATTGTTATGCTCAATGTAACCTTATACAACGCAAGTATCAATGTACTTTTTAGCAGATTTTTGCATTGCCATAATTCCCAGTTACATTAAAACTGTTGCACCAGGGAGCAACAATTTTAAGTAATAGGATGTAGTCATTAGCCCACATATAACAGGTAGCTTTCTACTTTTTTTTATAAACATTCAAAGGACATATATGTTTTAAAAGGTAAGAGCCAACCTCAAGCCTGTCAGTCTGCCTTTATTTGTTGCTACCTGTTCACTGAGGCAAACAAATTTCAAAAGCAAAAAAGCACCCAAAGCCACATCTCTCTGGCTGCATCTCCTGAGAACCCAGGAGAATGTTGCGTAATAGCATCATGGCTGATGGATAAAACACCCCAGCCTCCCTTCATCAATGCAGGGACTCTTCACAAGGTGGACTAATTATGGGCCGGCATTGTTTGTAGACAGATGGTGCAGAGAAAAGTAGAGGCATAGCACAGAGAATGGGAGTGATAAGATATGTATGTATATTGTTACACAAGTATATGTTTCTTGTGTGCTTCCATCCACAACAAAAGAGCCAAAGGACCCGCCTGAAGATGATCAGTTTTATGTCTGACAACTATTTGCATCTTCAACTTCAATTTAGCACATCTCCACGTTGCTGATGTAAAATCCTTAGGTTTCAATGGTAAGCAGAGATACAGTATTTCTACGAAACCGTTTCTTACCATTAAAAAAATGTAGTAAAAAGTGTTTTGTTATTTAGTTTGCAGTTACAGATAGTTTAAAGCAACAGAGAGGACAAATTAAATGAGGTTTGTGTAAAAATTATTGTATTCGCATGAAACTAATGGAGTCCAGAATTAAATCTGATACAGAAACTGTGGAGGGAGCTAAAGATTAGGGCGATGGCATGGAGGCCTTCCAGTCTCAAAGACTTTAGACTGGAAGGCATCACCAAAGATAAATCGTCAAAATACTATTGGAAACAATGAGAAAAGCAGCCCAGCAATTAAAAAAAAGGGTTTTTCTATTGATTATACAGAAGGGTATAAACAATTTTTTGGCATGCCATTTTTGAATAAAATGTAAATAAAGACAGATAAATCCTTTTTTTTTATTGATTCACCAATTAGATTGTGTTGTTATCTCTGGAGAGATGACGGCCTTATTTCCGAAAATAAACTTCATTGAATGGAAATAATTTAAATCTAAATCTGCCAGGTGACTTGTGGTCCAACTGTAACTTAAAAGATACTAAATATTATTTTCGAAAAAGAAATAAACATGAGTAACTAGGTCAACAGGGCCATGTAAGACCTGGTTCTAATCAGTAAATGCTGACTAGTTTATTTTAAATGTTATATGAAAAAATAAGTTAACCATGGGTTTCCTTACTTATCTAAGAAAACATTTGTGGAATCACAATAACAGGCAATTGTGATTCCTATTATTAAGAAAGTTAATGAACAGAGTTAAAATGAAAGGAATTGGTGAATAATTACAGTATAAAAGAAATATAGAGTGAAAGAAATGTAAAAATGCGAATTTAAATTATTAATAACCATGACATGATAAAAATGGCATGAGACTGATAAACTAATCTCCGTTCTTTATGGCAAAGCTGCAGTAAACAGTAACGTTTTCAGTTTTCATTTAAAGGAGCCAATGGTTTCTGCACCCAGGTTT
>JAHHUM010001700.1:9198-20597 GCA_036173005.1 Crenichthys baileyi | reverse complement strand
CCGACAAATCTGCAGCATCTGTGTGATGCTATCATGTCAATATGGACCAAACTCTCTGAGGAATGTTTCCAGTACCTTGTTATATCTATGCCACGAATGATTAAAGCTGTTCTGAAGGCAAAAGGAGGTCCAACGCGGTACTAGCAAGGTGTACCTAATAAGGTGGCCGGTGAGTGTATACAGTTGATGTGGAATCTGAATGATTTGACTGAATTGACTTTGTAAAGTGCCTCGAAGTGACATGAGTTGTGTATTGGCACTGTACAAATAAACTGAATTGAATTGAATCAATTGAAAGGCTTTGGCTTCTAAAATTGTGAAACTCGTGCATTAATGAAGTTCAGTAAATGTTCTGGAATGTAAAATTTGAGAAATAGGCAGGGACATTGAGCCACAAGTATCCTACACCCAACAAGAATGTTTCAACATTTGTTCCTTAAGAGGTGCACCAAATTTTCTCCTTAGTTTTACAGTTCTTATTTTCTAGTAATCTGTCAGTAAACTGTCAGAAGATTCCCAGTCCTTCTCTTTGTTTAGGCATTTTGGCTCAATGTTACAATTTCATTTTTGTCTTTGAGTGGGATTTTTCTATGTAGTTAATATAGAGACGTCATAATTTCCGTAAGAATATGTAATACAGTGTTCCAGCAATTTCTAGTACAGCAAAAATAAAGTTCTTAAATAAATTTAAAGGCGAGAAAATTTAAGGCTGCATATTAGCACAGTTGTTGGTACTGTTGGCTTATCATCCTTTATCTGAATCCTAGTTAAAGCCTTTCTGTGTGCAGTTTGCATGTTCTTGGGCACATTTGTTCTATTTGGGTACTCTGACTTCCTCACACTGTCTAGAACATGGGCATATAAGGTTAATTGGTCACTCTACAATTCTTCCTAGCTGTTGGTGTGTGTTGCCCTGTGATGCATGGTCACCTTTCTGGGATTTATTCTTTCTCTCACCAACTGACCACTGGAGATTGGCAATAGCCCCCCATGACCTTGCAGGGATTTAGTGGTAGAACTAGATAGTTGTACGTTTTTTTTGCAACTAACTTTTAAAAATGCACATAAGTTAGATGTAAGCAATTCCAGGTTTCAACCTTGTTGGCAATCTGGTATTGCCAACAAGCGCTTTGGGGTTTCTGGGGATTTGATAAAGCGCTATTCAAGTGCAGGCCATTTACCATTACCATTTTCCTTTCTGCTGTTGCTAAATGCAAACTCAGTTTACGAGATTGCTACAAAGTCAATGACACAACGCAAGTGGCTGTCCAGTGTCGCTACATGCAGGTTAAGGAGTGAGTGCTACAAGTCAATGACCTGATGCTATATGCTGGGTTTCCTTAGATAGAAAGCTTTTTAACCAGTTAAATAATACACTAAACTTGACAGCATTGTTTGATAACTAGGATCAATTTGGAATGTATGTAATTGACTTGGAATCTGTATGTATGATTCGATTGAAGTTTACTGCACTTACCATGGAAGTGGAGAATTTTTTTTAATATATTATACGTACACTGTGATTTGTTTCCATGAAGTTTATTTGTTCCCTTACACAGGTTAATTTCCATTGTGACATTATTATATCCACATGTATACTTGCAGGTTATAGCCAAGGACCAGGAAGCTGTGCTCAGTCAGTCAAACTGGGGAAAAATGGTGCAGAAACTGTCTCAGTTTGGAATCAGAACTGGAACCTTCAACTGCTCCAATGACAATAGGTAGGAAGTGGCTATTTCATCCTAAAGTATACTTTTTAAACTAACCAACAATCACTTTACAGGATTTAAATGTACTAATCCCAGTTCTTAGCTCACTTGTTGCATTACTTATTTTGAGTTTTCTTTGTGCATGTTCTAAAGACTAGGGCGTTATGCTGCTGGGGTTTTTCTGCTGTTTTGTCCAGAACCTTGTTGTATATACTGCTGCTGTGTTAAAGTGGTTATACATTTGATGTATTGTTCAGTTTCTAATCATGGAGATGATGCAAAGTAGTTACAAAAACAAGTCAGCACATCAGGCGCAATAAATGTTTTAATGCTAAACATGACATTAATAGTTATACATTTAATAGACATTTAATAGTAATGATATGTTTAAGCAAGCTTTTAATAGAAATAGTTAAATATCGCAAAGAAAGACCAAACACAAACTGATGGACAGTAGAAAAACTTTGAGATTTTTTTTTTAGAACTGTGGCCGAGTGTGCCTGTCTTATCCTTTGCCTTCTGGACCCATGAGACCTAAGCCCCTATTCCTCCCTATGCTCTTCCATCAGTTACAAGTACAGAGTACTCCATGTCAAAGATAATGAACTGTAGTGACTTCAGGCAATTTTCTCTTTAACAGTTATTCTTAACTGCATTCAAAATATTTTTCTATATATGTTTCAGTTAAAAACACGTTTTCCTAACAAATTTTAATAGTAAAATAAACTGGTTTTCTCATAAATGGCTCAAGATCACAGACAGTACAAGGCCAAAGCCAGATCCTGATGTGGCTGAGGCATGAAGCAGAGATGAAGAGGGAGAGAAGAGTCGTGTTTGGCAGTTCCAGCATCGTGTCCGTTTCCCAGGGAGAAGTCGGAGGGTGGACAAGTGAGTGTAGAGTGTTTGAAGAGGTATAGATCCTCCTTTCAAGTGAAGGTGGGTCTCCTTGCGGAGTATTACACCGGTGCCTTGACAATAGATTTTTTTTCCTTTTTTCTTAAACTCATCAGCAGTGGAATCAAGACAGTGGGGCCGTCTAGGGCACAGAAACGAATGAATTAGGTCTCAAGAGGAATCTTAATAACTGCACATAGAAAGCTTAATTACCTGCATCAGGCGCAGAGTGGTAGCCCTGCTGATCCTTAATTGTGTTTGGCTTGATTAGGTAAACAGCTTCCGGTGCAGCATAGCCTAGCAGGTGAAGCTCTGCCCTCTGGGGTAAACAGCAGCATAGAGTGAGACAAAAAACACAAACAACAAGCATCCCTGGTTAATGATAACACTCCTTCACCAACAAGGGATGCCTTTTGGGCCATCATTCATTGCAGTTTTGGGATTCCGTTGACATCACAGACAGAGGTTTTATAAGGAGGTCTCACGCAGCTACGTTACTCTGCTGTTGGCCTGGCTGGTGCACTGGAGTATCTCAACACAAGTGGATTTATTAACTTGTTGGCAAGTGAACTTTTCCTCGCAAAATCTTTGAAGAAGAAGCTTAGCAAAGCTTTGAGATCTAGTTGGATGCATACCCGGCTGATCTTCTTACATACATTTCTGGCCATGGATTTGGATGTAGCAATTTGAAATTCCAGTTTGCATCTCTCTAGACAGAGTAGACCGACAAGGTTTTTGTGCAGGCTAGAGCTACCATTCCAGACTGAAACGATGTTGATCCTGCTCACAAGAAGACATTCTTAATATAAGGCTGAGATAAAATTAGCTTAGAAATAGGATGATCCAGGAAAGTCATTGCTTTAATTTTGGGGTGCTCTAAAATGTTTGTGTTAAGGCTTTGAGCTGTTGCTCCCTGCAGCTGTTCTTGGGTGCTTTCACTGTTTTAAAGTTAACATGGGTTTCACTGACTGGCTTTTCAGACAGCCAATAGGTTAGATTTTCACTGTTTGAAACTATTTTGGGATAATGCAACAGTCTTGCTCTATGGCACTGTTTATTCTGCGGTGCGCTGCTTCACTATTCCTTTCTAGCCTCTCCTGCTCCCTTCCTGCATGCGGCTCTCTCTTTTTCTAGACCAAGAGAGAACTAGTTAGCTAGCTGTGGTGTATTTACTCCCATGATCTATATGTGTTGGCACAGTCAGTTTACTCTTGACGCTGTTACATGTGCACCAGTTTCTTTTTTTTTTTTTTTACCTGTCCAGCAGAGTAGCGCTCAGAATTGTTGTCTGAGTGCCAAGAAATTGCCCAACAGATTTACTTTCACAAGCGGAGCATCACAGCTATTGCTTTAAGGCTCTGTTTGATATTTATAAAAGAAACTTTATTATGAACTTCTTTGGGAATATTTCAATTGTTACGGACACGGAGACTGGAATGAAAAGGAAAACAGAAGCTTGACAAAGAGAGAGATGGGGCAAAAGGGAAAGAGGGGAAGAAGGAGGAGAGAGTGGAGAAAGAAGGATGAATAGAATAAAAGATTACACCCTGCTTGCTTATACACAAAATAACACACGGTATTTATGAATGTAAAATGTACTTAGTGAGAAGTGAAGCCCAATATAGATCATCTGTGTATCTATCAACACCTGTGTAGATGCGCTTTGTATACAAGGTTTCTCCACAGAAATAAGCAATAGCGAGTGTGAGGACCCACCGACCTGCCCCGTGGTCCCCGGGCGGACACTGAGGAGATCCGAGAACAAAACATCCAAAGGCCCCCCAAAGCACAGGAAACCCAGGAGAACCACTGCCGGGGACTACCGCAACCCCCCAGAGAAGAGCAGTGGAGAGTCCCAGGGGAGCCACCCAGCAGCGACAGTGCAGAAGCCCAGGGAACCGCAGCGACGAGCCCAAAAGGCCCCGCGGCAGCCGTCCCCCTCCGAGCATATCCAGCAATGGACCCAGAGAACCCCAAGACCCCGGGACACGCCCCCCCAAAGACAGAGGCCCGACCAGAGCCCAGGGGTCCAGGCCCCGGCAGGCAGCCCCGGGAGTGAGCCAGCACACACCGAAGCATCCACCCCCGGACACCGAGAACCACAAGTACACCAGCGGGCAGAGACTCCAAAACCACCGGCAGGCAGGGTGGGGGGAGGGAAATAGGCCCCCCAAATTGGGGGGGGGCCAAAATGACCCGGGGAGAGGGAGCAGTCCAAGGGGACCCAACCCCTGTCACAAAAAAAAAACAGGCACTCACAGTCACAGTCACCCACTCCCCCTCATCCACACAAAAAAATCACTCGCTCCCAACGTAAAGACAAACAACAATGGACGTTTACACTCACTAATCCCCATGCATACTTTAACTCCAGGGTCCGGGCGCCGGCAGCCCCTAGGGGAAACCCACCCCACGGACCAAGGAGGTGGTCCCCTTTCCCCCGGGGGCAGAGACAGGCAGACAGGCCCCAGACCCCGGGGGTCTCGGCCCGGCCCCGCCCAGAACCCAGCCCACCCCAAACCCCATCCACCTCCGGAGAGGGGGTATATACAAAAGAGGGGTCCACATGGGGCCCAAGCCAGCCCGCCCAACCAGAGCCGCTCCAGGACGGGGCAGTCCGACCCCCCAACGAGCTCCGATCCGACCCCATGAGTCTCCCACCCCCCGGAACCCCCATCATGAAAACCCCCACAGGCCACGCCCAAAAAGGGACACTGATATCGAACAAACGTCCCCGAACCCCCCCCCGAGCACCGCACCCACAACAGGACCCCCCACCCCGCAGCATGACGGGACAGACTCACCCAAAACCCATTCCGGGGTCAGTGTCCCCAACCCGCCCCCCCAAGCCCCACCCGCCACAAAAAAAAACATTCCTGCCAACATTTTTCCCGCCCCCCAATGCCCAGGAGAAACACTATCCAGCTCAGCTCCACCATCGCCACCCAGCCGATCCAAACGCCGGCGACTCCATATCCCAGAAGTGGATACAACCCCTCCACCCCACCGGCTGCAGCCCCTCCACGACATGTGCACCAGTTTCTTTGGTTGTAACAGTGCAAATGGAGCAGTAAAGATTCCTGAAAAAGAACCCCTCCAAGCCTCCTTATTAATTAAATTCTAAATTAAAATTAAAAAATAGTTCATTTACCGCAAAGGGAAATTAAATGTTGTTGTAGCTCATATTATGCAGGTTTCTTCAAAGAGCCATTGTAGATGCTGATGGTTGTGGGCTGGAAAGATCTACTGTACCAGTCTGTCTTACAGCAGATCTGAAGAAGCCTCTGACTGAAGACACTCTGTTGTTGTACAACAGTCTTATAAAGAGGATGCTCAGGGTTCTCCACAATGTTCCTCATTTTATGAAGCATTCTTTTTGTTTTTAAAGAATTTTTTCGGCACTAGAGACCTTTTATTTTTGACAGTAGGCAGACAGGAAGGAGGGGCAAAGAGAAGGGGAGACATTCGGCAAAGGTCGCCAGGTCCGGGACTCGAACCCAGGACGGCCGCTTCGAGGATTATAGCCTTTATATGTGGTCGCGCGCTAACCCCTACACCACCAGCGCCGCGCCCTTATGAAGCATTCTTCTTTGCACAATGATCTCCAGAGGTTCCAGAGAAGTCCCCAGAACAGAGCCAGCCTTCTTTATCAGCTTGTTGAGCTTTTTTAAGTCCTTGGCTCTGATGCTGCTACCTCAGCAGATGATGGCAGAAGAGATCACACTCTCCACAATAGACTTATAGAAGATCTGCAGCATCTTGCTGGAAACACTGAAGGACCTAAGCTTCCTCAAGAAGTACAGTCTGCTCTGTCCCTTCTTGTAGACGGCTTCACAGTTGCATCTTCACTCCAGTCTGTTGTTCAGGTGAACACCGAGGTATTTATACTCCTCCACCACCTCCACCTCTTCTCCCATGATGGAAATAGTGTCTGACCTATTCTTGTTTCTCTTAAAATCTACAATCATCTCCTTTGTTTTAGTCACGTTCAAGATGAGATGATTGTTTTCACACCATGCAACAAAGCAGTCCACCACCTTCCTGTACTCATCTTCTTGTCCATCTCTGATCCACCCCACAACTGCAGAATCATCAGAGTATTTCTGCAGATGACAGGAGTCTGTCTTGTACTGGAAATCTGAGGTGTACAGAGTGAAGAGGAATGGTGAGAGTACCGTCCCCTGTGGTGCTCCTGTGCTGCTGACTACCTGGTTAGACTCACAACCTTCAGTCTCACAAACTGTGGTCTGTTTGTCAGGTAGTCTTTGATCCAGGAGATTGTTGAGGCCTCCACCTGAGTCTTCTGGAGTTCCTGACAAAGCAAATCAGGTTGGATTGTGTTAAATGTTCTGGAGAAATCAAAGAACATGATCCTCACAGGGCTGCTGGCTTTGTCCAGATGACAGTGGGTTTGTTGAAGCAGGTGTTTGATGGCATCTTCAACTCCAACTTCACAGCGTTAAGCAAACTGAGGGGGTCCTGATAGTTTGATTGCTTACTCAGGTGGGCCAACAGGAGTCCTTCTAGGACCTTCTTGAAGTGGGATGTCAGGGCAACAGGTCTATGGTCATTGAGGACTGATGGGTGAGTTTTCTCTGGTACTAGAGGAGGTCTTCTACAACACTGGAACCTTCTAGGCTAGGCTAATGTTGAAGAGGTGCTGCAGAATCCCACAGAGCTGCTCTGCACAGGCCTTCAGGACTGTAGGGCTGACACAATCTGGACCTGCAGCCTTGTTCTGGTTAATTCTTTCCAGTTGTCTCTTCACCTGACTTTTTGAAACACAAGTGGAAGGAGGAGGCAAAAGGAGCATCAGCATCTTCTGATCTGGTGGAAGACGAACATGTAGAAGCAGAAGGGTCCATGGCCGAGGTGGAAGATAAAACATTTGACAGGAAAGCTGTGAGTCAAAGGAGGGTGGGATGTCTGTTTGGCTGTGAACAGAAGAGAAGGATGCTGAGCTTGTTTCTGAACTGAACCTATTGAAGAATGTGTTTAGTTCATTGGCTCTGTCCAGACATCCATTGGTCTGATCATCCTTCTGCTTCAAACCTGTGATCTTCTTAATCCCTGACCACAAATCTCTTATATTGTTTTGCTGTAGCTTGCTCTCCAGCTTCTTGGACACCTCCTTGCTGTCTCTTATCTTTACTTTAGGTTGCTTCTGTATACTCCTCAATAATTCCCTGTATTCCTGAAGGCTCTTTTTTTCTTGTTAAGCAGGTCGTTCAGGTCACTGGTAATCCAGTGTTTGTTATTGGGGAAGCATCTCACCGTTCTGGTGGGGATGATGTTATCCACTCAGAAGTTTATACAGGCGGTTACACATTCAGTCATGGCATTGATGTCCTCTCCATGTGGCTGGCAATGTGTGTCACAGTCGAAAGAAGACAGTGACACTACTAATGAGTTCAATGGTCCAGTTTGGCAAAATAGACTTTGGCCAGAAACTGAGCCGTGGACGGCGTACATTGAGTGACTGGAGAAATGCAATAAAGCTAACAACGATGGAGAAAAGCATGTGGCTGTTTTGCTAAGTGTAATGGGTGCTACAACATACAGACTTTTAAGAAACTTGGTACAACCGGCAAAGCCGGAAAAAGAGACATTTAGAGATTGTGGATATATTGAAAGGACACTATGAACCCAAGCCCATATCGTGGCTGAACGTACTTGTACTCGTACTCGTTGTCTTCCGCTTCATCCGGAACTGTGTTGCAGGGGCAGCAGACTCAGTAGAGATGCCCAGACAACCCTCTCCCCAGACACCACCTCCAGCTCCTCCAGGGGAAGCCCAAAACGTTCCCAGGCCAGCCGAGAGACATAGTCCCTCCAGCGTCTCCTGGGCCGTCCCTGGGCCTCTTTCAGGTGGAACGTGCCTGGAACACTCAATTCCTAGCTCCTCCGGATGGCCGAGCTCCTCACCCTATCTCTAAGGGAGTGCCCGGACATCCTGCGGAGCAAGCTCATTTCAGCAGCCGATCCGTCTGTCGATCTCCCGCTCCATTCTCCCCTCACTCGTAACAAGTCAAGTCAAGTTTATTTATATAGAGCTTTTCAGCAACAAGGCACTCAAGGCGCTGTAGATAAGGAAGAACATTACAATGATACATAAAATCAAACAATTAATTTGTAATTAACAAATAACAGAATGATGGATAAGAAAATGAGAGGAAAGTTGGACTGAAAACTTAATAATGTTTAGATAACATTCAAAGGCCACTCTAAACTAATAAGTTTTTAATCTTGATTTAAAGCAACTTAGGGTTTCAGTGCTTTTACAGTTTTCTGGGAGTTAATTCCAGATTAGTGGAGCATAAGAACTGAAAGCTGCTTCTCCATGTTTGGTTCTGGTTCTGGTTCTGCAGAGTAGATTTGAGCCAGAAGACCTGAGAGGTCTGGGTGGTTGATACACTGACAACAAGTCTGTAATGTATTTTGGTGCTAAGCCATTCAGTGATTTATAGACTAACAGAAGTATTTTAAAGTCTATTCTCTGAGCTACAGGGAGCCAGTGTAGGGACTTTAGAACCGGGCTGATGTGCTCCACTTTCTTAGTTCTAGTGAGGACACGGGCAGCAGCGTTCTGGATCAACTGCAGCTGTCTGATCCACTTTTTAGGCAGACCTGTGAAGACACCGTTGCAGTAATCAATTCTACTAAGATGAACGCATGAATTAGTCTTTCAAGGTCCTGCTGAGACATTAGTCCTTTAATCCTGGAGATGTTCTTTAGGTGATAGAAGGCTGACCTTGTTACTGTCTTTATGTGGCTCTGAAGGTTCAGGTCTGACCCTGTAGTTCTGTAGTAGCAGCTTGTCCAAGTTGATCTTTTTCAATGAGGTTTAATAATTGCTGTTTTTAGGGCCTGGGGGAAAACATCTGACAAAAGGGACGCGTTTATTATTTGTGTTAAATCAGATGTTAAGACAGGCAAAGCTTTCTGAAGGAAAGCTGTGGGTAAAACATCGAGACAGCAGGAAGAAGAGCTTAGTTGCTGTACGATTTCTTCTAAGTTTTTGTAGTTTATTTGGTGAAAGTGGGAAATTTAGTCAAAATCAGTTCTAGTTGGAGACAACTTTGGTACTGGAGTTGATGTGGATGTGCTGACTGCCCCTCTGATCTGTTGGGTTTTTTCAGTGAAGAAGTTAGCAAATTCATTGCAGGCCCTGGTAGAGTGGAGTTCAGATGCTACAGTTACAGGAGGGTTTGTTAGCCTGTCGACCGTGGCAAATAATGCACGAGCATTGTTAATGTTTTTGCTGATGATCTCAGAAAAGAAAGATTCCATTGCATTTTTCAGTTGTAGGTTATATCTGTATAGTCTCTCTTTATAGATAATATAGTGAACCTGGAGTCCAGTTTTTCGCCAGCTGGATTCAGCTTCTCGACACACACTTTTTTCACTTCTGACTGGTGGAGCACTTCTCCACGGAGACATTTTCTTCCCAGAAACGACTTTCACTTTAATTGGAGCAATTGAATCAACGATGTCCGAGATTTTAGAATTAAAGTTATCTACCAGCTCATCTACAGTGTTACAGGACAAGGGGGGGGAGGTAGAAGAGTAAATCTAGAACAAGACCTCTAGATACTTGAACTCCGCCACATAAGGCAGGAACTCCTCTCCAACCTGAAGAAGGCAAGTCACCCATTTCCGGTTGAGAAACATGGCCTCGGACTTGGAGGTGCTGATCCTCATCCGAGCTGCTTCACACTCTGCTGCGACCCACCCAGTGCATGTTGTAGGTCTTGGCTAGAGGGGGCCAGCAGGATGACGTCATTTTTAAAAAGAAGAGTCGAAATCCACTGGTCCCCAAACCAGACCCCCTCCTATAGTTGGAACACACCCTCCGGTACCCCTTCATAACCCCGGCCTGCCAGTCCAGAGGCACTGTCCCCAACCGCCACGCAATGTTGAAGAGGTGTGTCAGCCACAACAGCCCCATAACATTGTTGGGATTATGATTATTGATTAATTAATATTTATCAATAATTATAATTGAAAACCATAATTTGACAAAATTAATTTCTTAACCAAAATCCTCATTTATGAATCGAAGCCAGAGATGTCCTCTGGTGTTGTAATTGTAGCCTAAAGCCCTTGATAATTACAACCGTTAAATACTCAGTAATAATTGATAAATATTACTAGATGTCACTGTTTAATCAACCGTTTCTGCCGAAACGTGGGGAACTTTGACCTTATTTTGACTGACAATGACTGTTTCACAAAATACACACAAACGCCTTGTCTTTATCTATGTGAATATTTATTAAATAAACAACCTGATACCAGTTGCTCTTCGATTCAATAATCTTCACCTAATCAAACATGCAAAGTTCTACAAAAAGGGTAAAATATCTAACAAAACAAAACAAAACAGCAGTGGGTGTGTATGGAATCAAACCAGCAGTTATGGCAAACAAATGATAATATGACAAAGGAATATGGTGTTGAACGGAGTTTTGGGAGCGTAACCCCCCACCAGGCGTCAAGGGTCGTAAAACTTCCCCCAAGCAAAGTTGTAAACTCAGCGCACACAAAGGATAATAAAACTTTTGGCGGCAAGCCAGCAAGCAGTAAAGTTGGAGAAAAAGAAAATGGTGAATTTCTCCATGAGGTTATTATAGCTGTCAGTCTGATGGCGCACCTACGCTCAGGTGTTCGCACGATAAAAACAACTTGAGAAGCACGGCGGCTTCAGAGTTCAAAGCAAGTTTCAAAACAATGGCATGCACATACAATTCAGAACACATTGGACTATAAGTGGCGATTCTAAATCGTGCTAAGATC
>JAHHUM010001699.1:0-21648 GCA_036173005.1 Crenichthys baileyi | reverse complement strand
CACCCAGGGGGCGTTCCCCAAAGGGAATCCATCTTAGGGCCCCCCCTTTTTCAATATCTACATGTTTCCCCCTAACCCAGTTTTTAATAAACACAAGGGAAATTTTATCAAACTATGAAAAAAGTTTTTTTTTGGGGGGGCCCTAAAGGGGGCCTGTAAATTTTCAAGAACATGGTTGGGAAAAAGCTTTTTACCTGGAGACCCAAATATTCAAAAGAGAAAATTTGCCCAAAAATATTTTTTTACACTCAAATTAATCTTTAAAAACAAAGTGGCCCCCCTCTTTTCCACAAAGAAAATTGGAAGTTCGGGGGCGCCCGACTCTTTTAAAAATGGGGCTTCTTTAAAATTCAGGTAACCATGTTTCTGTTAAAAACATAACATCAAGATCGTGGTCAGTAATGAAGTCATTGATAAAAATTTTTTTTTCCTGACAGAGATCTAATGTTCAATAAAGCCAGTTTACATGACTTAGTTGCTGATATTAAACTCTGTTTCTGGTTGTACCTTGACAGTTTTTTGGCTCTTAAAAACTTGATTGTTTATTACTGTCTCTTATCCTTTTGGCTTTGTTCTTTCTGACACGTGTAAGCACAGAGATTTTACAACTATCTCCTATTAGGGGCCCAAGTTTTTCCTGGACATGCTCACTGCTGATAGAGTTACCACTGGGGCCCAGACTGTATCACAGAGAAGTGATTTGAAGGTCCTGATTAGGAGGAGATAGATTAGGAGGTGGTGGGGCTCTGCAGCATTTGGAAGATGTTGGTTTACTAGCAGGGGGGGGAGGGTCACTAGATGTGCATACCCTAAGACACTTGCAGCTGTGCTTGCAGCAAAAGGTGGTTCCACAAAGTATTGACTCAGGGGGGCTGAATAATTTTGCAAAAGAAAAATAAAATCATGTATAATTCTATTTCCACTTTACAATTGTATATTTGTATATACAATATAATTGTATATATATTTTTTTTTGGGTGCTGGCACCCATCCCCAGTGGTCAATTAGGCACCAGCCCATCCCAGGTCAACACAGAGAGTCACACAAGACAAACAACCATATAAGCACACATTAACACCTAGGGGTAGTTCAGACATACCAATTAAACCAACATCCATGTTTTTTGGCAGAGGGAATGCTCTGGGAAAACCAGTGCATCCATGGGTAGAACATGTAAGCCCCAAGCAAAAAGATCAAAATTTGAACCCAGGGTCTTTACTGCTGTGAGGCAGCAGTATTAATAACTACCCTTGCCCACCATATGGCCCCCATACTTAGAAGTCAACATTTAGTTCCAATTTAGAAAAAAAAAAAACTACTGGAACACCACAGCAATTTTGTAAAGTCAGAATCATTATGGCTGCCTCATGCATCAGAAGTGATGATAGTTGAACTAATAAAATATTTATTTGTTCTTCTATAAGCTTGTATCTTATTAAATTAGTCACACACAATGCTGTACCTGGAAAAAAAAGAACAACTTACAAGTGGAAAAGTAATTCATAGACAGGTTTATGTACTATTCTAAGACTAAGCTGTGGGTTTTATGACTGCTCATCATGTTTTATAACTCTTTCATTTTGCCTTTTGTTTTTGATATTTACGCACAGCAATTCAAAAGTTAATGATCCTCTTAAGGACTTTATTAAGACTATTCTATAATAAAGGTACATAAAAGCCTGCTAAAATTTTATTCTGATTTCATGCATTTAATGTCTTGTTCTGGTTGCCGGAAGATATTTTATTACCAGAGATTGTTTGTTCTTATCTAAACCTCATCACATGTTTAATAGAACATTATGAGGGCACCAAGACTGCTATAAGCACCCCTGCACCCAAGACACCACCAACATCATATTACACACTTTGATGACTTTGAAAAGCATTTGTCAGTCATTCGGTAGGATTTATCAGGCATCAATCAACAGCCCTCCTGACCAGCCATCACTGTCTGCATCTAGGGTGAAAACTGCCCTCCCCTGCTGCACTTCAGACTAAACTCCTCACCCCAACCATAATACACTTGGCCTCCGTCCATCCTTCCTTCAGCCTCCCAGCTTTTACCTTTTTCTCTCTATTCACAACACGAGCATTTATGGACTCAAAGATCCATCACTCAGGATGCTTTATGGGCCCTCCCCTCATCTTCGTTTGGGCTCTTATCCAACTATTCCTGGTATTTAGCTTGAGTGACAGTGTTTAATAAAGTGTTCAAGAATAAAAGGGCATTATTAAATCGGTCAAGGGGGGAGCAAGGCCACTAAAAGGCCAGCATTCAGGTTAGGCAGGTGAGCAAGGATGAGTTCCTGAGAGGAACTCATTCTACTTGAAAAACAAGTAATACTGGTAGGAGTGAAAGTTGGCATGGCGGTGTGGATGTGTAAATAAAAAAGAGCACACAGGAAGGTGTAATTGCTTGTTCAATGATCAGCCAACAATTATCTTTACAAATACCACCCCCTGCGTGCTCCGTCAAGTTCGACATTAATGGTGCATTGAGTAAGGAGAACGCTCCAACTGTGTCTTAGAGCCTAATTCTATGTGGAGTCAGCGGTAACTGAACTTTACAAAAGCCATTACTGGTATGTCTAGGAATGTATGCAGTACGGTTGATCCTGGCCAACGATAAGGCGCCATCTGTTACCCATGAGTGGAGCTGGTGGGCTATCCACGTACACAGACACATACACACCCCAGTCTTGTCACTTGTGGAAACCTCCCTCTGTTGCTACGATAATGAAAGAGATGGTTAGGTTTCTCTCTGTTATTGTAGCGTCTTTTGGGCGGCAGACACTGCCCTTCCTACCCCCTTTAAGTTCCTGCTGGGGATTACAAGAAGTAATGGGGGCAAATGGATGGCTATCAACCCCTGTCCCCATACTTTTCTTCTTCCTTCAGTTTTAATTTGATTGGACGTGCGAGGGGAGAAGAAGGCAAGATTTACGATAAAGAAAAAAGAGAGATCATTTGATACCATTATTTCATCATGCTGTGTGAAGTCCTGAGTTGTTATGCTTGGAAGCAATAAGTAATATTAGTAGACTGCCATTAGAAGACAAAGCAAATATATGGAGATTCCACCTTAGTAAAATTTTATCAATGCATTTCCATAGAATACTGTTAAAAGGTGGCAATACAATCTTAATTTAGGGTTATTACTCTTAATTAAGAAGAAAGTAATTCAAAACAAATTGAAAATGAAATATCCTGAAAGTTTAACTCACTGAGCAAAAACGTTCCTCTAACAACAGGCACTAATTTGTATGATTGTGGTATTTGACAGTGAGTTGAATGAAAGTCTATCAAAAACAACCAATCAAAAGCAGTGTAATGTGAGTAATTGTTGCTGATAAAACTGTCATTTCTGATTGCACTAGCTCATTTCTGGTTTCAAGGTATACACAACATTATCTGGCCATTAAGATTTTTTTTTAAATACTGTTGCTAAAGTAATTTTTATAAGATGCCAGAGAAAGAGAGACCCGAGTTTTCTCGCACTGTATGAGCAATACAGCAATGCCTCTCCTCTATCTACCTGCTGAGCACTGAAAGTCAGCTTGCTGAAAGGAGCCTTTGCCCTTGCTTACTAGAAAGGAACATTTTAGTGTTTGGCAAATTTTCCTGTTGCTCGAAACACACACCCATGGTGTGAAAACTACGGCAATGTTAACCATTACTTTTATTAAGGTAACACTGTTTTAAAACATTAGTTGGCAATCTATTTCGGGGCATGTCTGTTAAGTAGATGACTGCAAACTGTCTACATGAGCAGATAGCCAAACTAATTAAAATAGCTAATAGCTTATATTTCTGTTACTTAATAAACAGCTGAATGTTAAAAAAGGTGTAATATTCTGTTTAAAACACACTTGCCTAATGTTGCTTAAATCTGTTTATCAAAATCTAAATAATAAATGTTAAGGATAAGATTATTAGAACTCTTAATACTCAACATGTTGTATTATTTTAGAATCAGCAGGAATAATTGTTGCTTTTACAATTCAAATGAAAACAGTTATGTCATGGTTATCATTTTTGTAACAAACTTTGTTTATGAATAGCAAGATACTGACAAAGTAATTTTACATAAGGTTATGCTGTGGGAATCCCACATTGACCAATGCCTATGTTACATTTGTACCATCTGAAATTAATTACATTACATTACATTAATTTTAAAATGTGAGTATGAAAATCAAATGTGACAGGAAATTAAAGTACTCTTCGTTAGCAAAAATCCAAGAATTTGTTATTTCTGATTCAAGGCTAAGTAGGGAGAATATGAAAGACTTGACAGATTTTCATTTAAGTCTAAAAATCTGTTTCCACCACCAGCACCAATTGCGTTTTCCAATTTTAACAAAAATGGTCTTAAGAATGAGAAATTATTTTTTTCTTCTATCAGTACTGCACTTTTTAAATGAATTTTAAATAATAGAAATAAATTTCACATTCAAATTTGCTTTTTAGGAAACAGGCGAAACGTTCCCTAAGACATTTTTGATAAAAGTTTTTGTGGCACTATTGGCTTTTATTTGCAGTATTCAGACAGGAATCTTACATAGAAAAAGGGGGGAAGACATGCAGCAAAGGTCCCAAGGCCAGGAATCGAACTCTGGATGGCTGAGGACTAATAGCCTCTGTATATGTGGCACACACTCTACCTCTACACATGAGTCGCCCCAAGAATATTTTTCTTCATATTTAAATGTTCAATTATTGCATAAAAGGGTGTTTTCTGTGAAAGGTTTCCATTTCTGATTCAAATATCTTATGATCTACGCATTCTCTGTTCATTAGTGACAAATCTTCATTTCTTGGTTCTCTTTGACTAGCAACTTGTACTTTTCAGGAGGAGGCTTTTAACACCTTCTGACAGAAGAAACTGGAGGAGGTGGAGCAATAAGAAGGTAGAAGAGATAGCGGAACAGCAGGGGTGTGACACCAGTCGATACCAGTGGGAAACGGCAGCAGAGATGCAGAGTAGCTGTAAGAACTCTTTAGACTGGTGAGAAAATGCCAGGATGAAAGCACTAGCAGAGAGTGTGATAAGAGAAAGGTGTGAGATGAGATAGTTAGGAGGAATGTTGTCAGGCCTACTCACCTGACCAGCTCGAGAGATCTGCAGGATGAATAGGTAATGCAGTCTCTCGTGAATTATATTAGGTTATCAAAGAATGTTATCAGCCAAGATAGCATGGGTTGTGGGTAGAACTTCTCACTGGACACAGGATGTCTTTGCCACAACTACAATGTAATGTAAAACCATTTTTATTCATCATTCGATGGCAACTGGAAAAACTAAAACAATAAAAGAAACATGACGAAATTGATTACATCAGTAATCGACCAGAATGTAATATATTACATGTTTACAGGAGGGATCCACCATAGCTAAGGTGGGGAATCTGTTACTAGGACAGCTATTAGTCATACACTTCAGAGTATCTCTTTGTTGAAAGGAAGCTTTAGGAAGTTCTGTTTGCCACAATTCATGTAAGAGAAATAAAGATGTGAAAGAAGGTGCTCTGGTCAACAATACGAAAGATATAGCCAGAGCTACAGTGGAATGGTTTACATCAAAGCATGTTCATCTGTCAAAATAGTCAAAGTCCAGCCTCAAATCTATTTCAGAATTTCTGGCAAGTCTACAAAGACAAATGGGCGATGCTTGCCACACTTTTCAGGTGTTTTTTGTAAAATGAACCATGTCTTTTCTCTTTCACTTTATAAGTGCACCAAATACTTTTGGTATATCACATAAAATGACAAACAACAAAACACATTGAAATTTGTGGTTGTAACATGATAAAATGTGTGTATGAAAGAGAAATACAAATTATTTTGCAAGGCACAACATTTAAGTATTCATCAGAGTGTAAAAGCACACACTAAGTCTGGCACGCTGTGCATTCAGTTCTACTCATGCATGTCTAATTTGTCATAAATGTGTTTTCCTGGTGAGCTTGTCAGGTTAAATAAAGGGTTAACCATGAAAGAGGTGAGCTGAAGCTGCCAAATGTCTGATGCTTGAAACTATTGGCATGAAAGACCTCTGAGTCCTCGCTGCCGGCAAACTCTGTGTGCTCTGGTGACCGTGGTAACTAGCTTCACGGCTGCAAACCATCTTTTAGTCACCGACAACATGCTACATACTTTTTTTTCTGGGTCAGAGAAGTCCCTTTGGCAAAGAAGGTGTGTTATGTGAGCATACAACTGTCTCTCACATTCTGTTTTGTTGCATTTTTTTCTATTCTTGTTTACCTTGTTAAAGCAATCATCTCAGCACAAAACCCGAGTCCTGCCAGCTCGTCATGCAAAGAATAAATTTTTTCAAAAACGTATTGCCAAAATAAATCCAGTGGTTCAGTCAACTTTTAAAATTATCCCTTCATTTCCCTAAACATTCAGGAAAACATGCTGCATTCTGACAGAGCACATTAACAGTGATGGGCACAAGCATATGTTTGTATTTGTTGCATGAGTCTGTGTTTTGCAAGTTTCTGTGTCTTCAGGCCATGTATGCAAGACCCCGTTCTCTAAGCCCCATCTTCAGACCGCCTACACTAACCATAGCCTTTTCTCCCAGCTCTGATAGGTTCTTTTCCGTCACACTGCAGACATCTCAGCTGTCCTGCTCCTTCACTGTCAAGGTGCTAACAAACCATGAAAGGTGTCCATACAGAGGTCCTCTGATCAGACTTGGGCTTGCACATGAAAGCTGTCATACATGTGCGCTTGCAACTTGTCTGGGCCTGGAGGGTTGTGCGTGACGGCAGGGGTATACGACTCTGTGAGGAGAAAGCTGATGGTGGGCCAACAGCTCAACATGCTCAGGTTCCCAGCCACTCATTCCCTCTGTGTGCAGCTGTGAGCAATAATTTGGCTCCAGCCAGCACGGTGCTGATCCAGACCTGTGAATCTGATACCAATTAGTGGAGGCCTAATCATGTGCCTCCAGATTCTGGCTTTTGTTAAGAAACAAAATAAAGATATAGGGGAAAAAAGTGATGGGAAAGTGCCAAAAGATGGACAGAAAAGCACATAGAGTGCAGTACAAAAGACATGGTGTTTTTTTTTTTTCAAGTGGTTTAGCATCATGAAGCAGATTTTTTATACAGTGTGTAATCCTTAAGGCGGATGTCTGTAATAAGATGGAACTGTGGAGAAATTTGGGATGCTCCAGCACTAGCCACGTGTTAGCATTATTAACCACAGACAAAATCCCAAGGGTGGGTTGTAGCAGACAAAGGGAATTACATCCAGTTGGGCACAAACTAACAGCCCCTCACTCGCATACAGATGCATCATTGTCATTGTTCTCTTCTCGCAGGTGGAGGGTTGGCATTTAACCAGTCAGCACTGCCCCGCTGAGCTCCCAGCAGATTTGCAGTTCATCAGAGGGTCATATCTCTTTTACTCTGCTTCTCTGTTCATTCATTACCCTGTTAATCTAACAGCTTCTGCCAATCTGAGGTAGCACACTGCCCCCTAGTGGAGCCTACATGCCAGGTAATAGAAAGACCCAGTCAGCTCTGCAAGTCTTTCAGCTAATTTTGATCCAATAACCTCTCTGTGAACCCAGTGTCATTTAGAGTTCACAAAATGCGAGTTAACAGCTAAGCTTCTTTATATTCTCAGATAATAAAGCCTAGAAATGCCTGATTTCGTGTTTGTGTATTTACTTGTTGGCTTGAAGCGATGATGATGATGTCAACGGACAGTGTTTACACGCATCCTGCTGATGGTTTAAAAAAAATTATGTGAAGCTCAGAGAAGCAAGTGGCTACTCTGAATAATCTGATCACTTAAGTTTTATAAATTATTTATATATTGACTTTCAGTTTTCCGAATATAGAAATTTTGTGTTTATCGTTGATGGGGTGTTTCATTATTGTATGTGTATAAGAAGCATACTTTGTTTTAGATATAGACTAAACATGGTCTAAACTTCAAATCAGATTTTAATTACAAGAAGATAATATTACTACTACTAATACTGCTACTTCTAAAAACAATAGTACATAGTCACTGATTTAAGAGACCACATCTATATGAGTTACTTCACAATTTATGTTTTATATTTTTTATTTCAAATAAATTAGGCATTATTTTTAGAGTTAAGTGAAATCTATCAGCATATATTTTTAGTATCATTAAGGTTACAAAATAAGGGAAAACTGTGTGACATTAAATTAGGAGAGTCCTCTGAAAAACACATACAAGAGGGGATTTCTGTAGCTTTTAAACTGTTGTTAGGCCTGCTGTGTCTGTGTAGTTTGTAGCTTGTATAACAAACCACAAAGAAGAAGAATTTCATATCAACTTTGCAACAATGGAAAGTTAAGCAGTTCTTATTGTTTTGTTTTTTTCTTGATATGTTAATTCGTTTTTAGTTTACGTTTCTTATTACCTCATTTTTCTTTATTTTGGCTTTTTTGAACTGAAACGTTTTTTTCTTGTTGAAGATTTTTTTCAATAAAAAAAGTCAACAACCCTATGCCTTTCTTAAAATATACAGAATAACGAATAAAGAATTTATCCTGCTATTAATTATATTGTATTTTTTACTTCATATATTTTCACTTTAAGACATAATAATAATCAGTAGACCCAGAAAAAGTAGGTAACCTTAATCATCTGACTTTGCATGATCAAGTTTTTAGTTTTTAGTTTTTTTTGGAAGTCGTTTCTTTAGTCCAGTGGCCCAGTGTTATTTCTGCTCTGAAGGCACATCAAGAAAACAGCCTGGCCTGTGTGTCAGTGTTTATCATTGTTTTCCTACTCCTGACGTACACACATGGCCACGAGCAACATGAACTTGATGAAGGGAAATGGAGGGTTGTGGGGGGTGCGAATGTTGATGAGCGTGCTTGGTACTCGCAAAGACATACAATGAAGTCGAAAGGTACTGAGCTATTTGCAGATACACAGGGAAAAAAAGGGGCCACTGCCTCTCGGCAACCTCTGTGGCAGCATGTTCACATAACAACTGGTCTTCTTTCGTGAACGTTCTTATCTTAATGAGGTCCAATCCTTTGTTTAGCCTACAGTGGAATCCCAGATAGGACTGTTTTTAAATAATCCCCCAACCCCCAACTCCCATGTTCCTCTTGTAATGCTTCTTGCACAGTATCAAGCCAAAACAAGCCACCTTCTTCCACTGAACATCTGAGACGTGACACATTATTGTTAATGTTGACATGGTACTAGAAACTGATTGTCTTTAGGTGTTGATGAAGATTTTCAGCATGACCTTGTCCCTCAGCCATCTTGATTAAGAATAACTACAATGCTGTAAATCCCCATTAAGACTCTTGCTTGTGATGTTATGCATGTGAAGACTTAGTCAGATGTTATGTCTGTAAGTGATCTTGGCTGGTAAAAGTCAGAGACAACCGGGTTTAAGATCAAGAACCCAATGAACAGAGTACAGAATCAAAAAGGTCAGGAAAAGGTTGTAGATGCTCAGCTGACTTTAGAGCGTGTCTGATCGCCCTAGGACTTCCTTGGTAGGCACACACAGATGCATATCTCAGTGGATCTAGGGCACAGTCGTGCAATACAGACAAAGCAAACCTTATCTTGTTCCTTGTTTAAGTCACCACTTCTACCTTGACCCTGTTGCCCACTGATCCGAGACGTCCGCAGACCCTCTTTGTCCCTGGTCTAAACGCTAATGGCCTTTTCCAGGGAATGGTTAAACATCTAATGTTAAAAACGCAGGGGTGAAGAGTTCATTCACTGAGTGGAAATCCTTCTTGTCCGTGTTAACATTAACACTTAGTGAAGTTCTTGGCAGCACTGCTCAAAGCAGCAAGATGAGGCCCCTGATAAACATGAGCTATAATGCAACACTTAAATATCTTTATGGAACAAGAGTGCATGCATGTTCAGGTGTATCAGGATCTGACTGTTCTTTTCATGGCCAAATATCTCAGGTGATAAACACTTGATTCTCCAATTGGTTAAGACTTTCATGTTGAAACAGAAACACAGATATTGCTCTATTTCAAAATCAAATTGATAAGAAATAATAAAAGCTCCATTTTAATAATATTTATGCTATGCAAATAACAAGGAACAAATTTAACAATATGTTGAACAGAAAATGTTTGAAAAAGTCGATGGAAAAATGTTTTTAACACTTTTGTTATAATTAGATGCACTCAGTTTTTAGTCATTTTTTTTGTATTATTTTGTTTTGACTTATTATGTGATTTATTTATTTATTTTTAAAGTGTATGATTTTGCCACAACATTTAGACCAGTCAGTCAGTCGGTCAGTCATTTTCTACCGCTTATTCCATAGTGGGTCGCGGGGGAGCTGGTGCCTATCTCCAGCAGTCTATGGGCGAGAACATTTAGATCATCCAAATGCTATTCTATTAATTTATTTTTTTTATATTTATTTTCATTTCAAACCAATTAGATTAACCTTTATTTATTTCTTAACAAGAAAATGACATATAAAGAATATCATTTTTGATTTACTGTCAATTATTTTTTTATGACATCACAGATAAATTATGGATTTTGTAACTATAAATGTAATAAAAAAATTGTGGTGCTCTGTATAAATACAAAAATATATTTTGACTGATTTTCATAGTATTGCAATGTGTATGTATTTTCAGATATTATGTAGTAGTTACTCATTAGTAATGAATAATGAGCCTTATTTCTAAGTAAGTTATTAAACAAATATTAAATATTTTAGAAATATCTATTAAAAAATGTGTGTTACACATACAAATATTTTTTTAAGTTTATTTAAATTTGTGTTTTAAAAATAAAACTTTTGTAATAAAATACATTTTTTGTCATCTTAAAACGTCATTGGGAGGCCAAATACAATATTTAAGCTTCTCATCAGTGTCCTGTGCCTTCTGGAGTGGAAGAAAGAGCAAGAGGACCTAAAAGCCTCTCTACCAACATCAATTTATTCTGTCTTTGGGGACAGATAACCGGAGCAACTCCTGGGGCCATAAAAAATTGTTTCAACCAAGGATCTAACAATATAATATCCCTGTAATCTGCCTACAGGTCTAAAAGGAACCAGTAAATGTCTACCTGCAAAGTGAGGACATGGGGATACATGAGACCGCAGGCAAAACCAAGACTCACTGCTTAACAGTGTGTGATTAACATAACAGGAACCTGCAGATTGGAATGCAGATAATGCAAGATTAACCACAGTCCATTAAATAGGAAAGCAAATAGAGGCACTTTGATAAATGAAAACCAGACTTGGTAATGCATATCAAGTGAACCTCCATGCATTAAATTCATTTTAAAAAGATCAATATGGCAATAAAAGTAATTATACACTGTATTTTGTTAATATACACCTATTAAGTGTTGTAGCGTTTGTTTAGTGAGTGAAAGCAATGATTGTTTACAGGTAAAATTATATAATCACTATTAAAAAATCTAAATTAAAAAAGCATGACAGTGAAAACCCCCAAAAAGTTAGTAATAACTTCATTTTTAGGTTTTATTCATTAAGTGTTTCCCTGGTTGCTTTAAGATTTGCTTCTGACACATCTTGGTTTTAGCTTGGTTTGGAGAGTTAGTCCCCTGCTTTATTTTATTGATACAAAGAAAACTTTAAGCAAAAAGAATTTGTAATTGTAGAAATGCAATGAAGTAGGCGATGAGAACTTTGTCTTATGGGCAGGTTATGTTTGTCAACACTAAGTCAGTAAAAGCTACTATTTTTTGTCAATAACAAGTCTAAATGAAATGTTCTTCGAATTATTGGCACTGCTGTTAAGAATGTGTAAGGCCTTAAAAGCCTTAAAATAAATGTATCTTTTATTGAAGCAGCATGATATCAAAGTTACATTTTTAGAAAAATCAAAAATTTCTTTAAAGTACATTTACCCACATTAGAAATAAAAAGAAATAAAAAGTTCAAATAATAATGACATTATTTTAATGTATTTAAAGTTCATAATAACAAAAACAGTTTTTAAGATCCTAGAATCTGGTGTTTTACAATTGTTGGCACCCCTAACATTTCCCATGAAATAAATGTAACTAAAGCGCTTGGTTACGGAATAGCCAGAAATAGTAGTACTCTGTTTCATTTATTATTTCATATTTATTATAATTACAGAGGCCTATTTTTCTAAGCCCATCTTCAAAATTGGAATAACATCAACATGAGTCACCAGATAGCTACAAGAAAGCAGCTACTTACTGTATTTCACATGTTTGTGTACATCTTTATTTGGGGTGCCAACGTCTGGGCATGGTACAAGGCAAGAGTACAAAATAATTCAAAAAGGAAATATTGCTGCTTATGTTAACTTATTATGACATAACTGTAGTTTAATGAAGATTTTTAGTAAATGTAAACACAACTTAAACAGAAATGTAAATTTATATTTAGGCTTTGAAATATTTTATATTAGTACCCATAAAAACAAGTCATCAAATGTATATTTCAATGCTGAAAATAAATGTTATCCATTCATCTAAATATACTATACATATAGTATATGTTTCTGTGTTCTTTAATTCATTAAAAGCTGGATTTCAAAGCTCTAATTGAGGCTGTAATTAATACACACAGTGCATCTAGTATTTAAGGTTGTTTGTCCAAACAGCTTCTTACATTTCTCAAGTTCAAGTTTCAAGTTTCAAGCTCTGATAAATGCTTAAAATTAATGAAATTCATAAACAACTATATTTAAGTATTTTAAGATCAGTGAAGCTTTGTTCATAATAAACCAAGCATCTCTCTATATATTTTATATATAGTCTGAAATATACTTTCACAGTAAAAACTAAATATCAATGTAGTTTAACTATTTGTTTTTCAAAAAAAAAAAAACATTGATACACATTGATAGCGCAACACAATTGTTTTCCCCATAGAAGAAATACAACAAATCAGAGAAAGTATAACAAGAGGGTGGTAAGAGAACAATTTAATAAGACATTGCAAGAAAGGACAGAGAGTAATCAACAGTGTTTGTGTTTTATATAGTGGTTTAATCTATATACCGAGTTGGTAATGACTTGACATATTATAAAATATTATGTTAAACCTTCAGGGGTACAGTCCAATCCTCAAATATAACAATACCCAAATCTCTAAATCCTTGGAACATATCAGCGAGAAATCACACAAAATGAATGTAGTCCGAGGCAAAGGACTAACATGTGGCTCAAACTGCATAGTGAAAAATGGCATATGTCACGTTGGTAAAATATACCACGATACATTTTTGATGAGAAAAACTTTGAGAAATTAACTCTGATTCTTACTTTAAACTGTAATTGTAACTTAACATGGGACACACAAGTCCATCTGACATCTAGCTCACACTCTAATTTTAATACATGAATGAGATTCAAGAAAAAATACATTTTACCATGTGATGCTTGGACTATAGTGCTTCAATGAAAATGCAAGAGTCACGTAGGACATTATATATAAACCAGATATTAATTTCATTCATTCAAGTATAGAAATGGGTCATTTCCGACATCAAGTACCTTCAAACATACTTTAAGAACATAGTTAATACCTTAAAAACTTCAACAAAGAGGCAGCAGATTTAGATGAGTAAGAACAAGCCTCACAGAGATGCAGTGCATGAGTCACAGAAAACAGCCAAACAGTGTAATAAGACCTGTAAAAAATAAAAAATAAAACAGTCTCCATCAGAGCAGAAGTGCTGTATTTGGCAAGTAAACAAGAATGAATGCATAGTTCAAAACACCAAATGAGAATTCATGAGGAAAATACTCACTCTCCCCTAATCCCTCCTTGTTTGTGCCTCTAACTTTTGCAGTAAGTTCCAGAGACAGCAACAATTCATTTAAAATGAAAGAAATATATAAATCATAGAACATAAAGCTATAGTTAAAAAGACAGTTGAATTGAAAGTATGGGAAATTATGGATGGATTAATATAAGGTTGGCAGCATTTATCCATATTTGTTATTTTTCTTTAATTGCGCGTTTTTAATAGAAATGGCCACAGCTGTGTGGTGTTATGTTGCGTAAATGTGGAATACGCTATGACTACTATTTTTTTTATTTGATAAGACTTTAATTGGTTAACTAGTGAATTCAGCCTATACCTTAGACCAATTGCACCTTAGTAAGTCAGCTATATCGCAGACATGTCAAACAGTCTAACACCTCACAGAGACAGCGCAAAGCAAGAGAAAGTTGCAAGTGAAAGCTGTGAATGGGCATCTGGCAAAGAGGGATTTAGGGAGGGATAGAAGTAAAAACAGCATGATGAACCAAGGTGTTTTGGGGCTGGACCAAGAGTTCAGAGCTGGAGTTTGTCACCTGCTCAGATTGGCACGCCATCCTTCTCATGAGCATCAAGACTAAAGCTTAACCACTCCCGTTCTGTCTCCTTTTTACCACCACCTAATTGGATTTAATGAGCAATTTAACAACACAACTTTGCCCAGTCAAATCAAACCGCTACTGTGCTTAATCCTGGGTCACTACCTTTGTAATTTGAACATGGTCCAAGACCCTCCTTGCTTGCAGAGCACTTCCAGTTAAGAGGTGTCCACTGCTGCCAAACACATTCCCTCTCTTCTCCGTCACCTGGCTGTCTCTTTCAGTTAAAGTCCTGCAACACTTGCAAACGACATGCTCAGTAGCCCCGTCCAAAACGTTCTCCAGCAACAAAGGCTGTTGTGTTTGGTAAATAATATGCTTGAGAGTTTGCTATTGTGCTCAGGGTGTGATGACACCAGTATTGTCAGGAAGAGTCTGACCTCTTCTCTCGGAGGCACATTTCTCCTGGCTCTGTTATTTTACTGTTAATTTTTTCCAATTCCAATTGTTCTTTCACCTAGATCTTTTACACCACCAAGTTTTATCTATTACAGTAACATCCAATTGAAATGTAGGCTTAATGAAATATATTTAATATGAAAAGTAAAATTAATAATATGAAAAGAGTTTAATACCAACTTAAAGGTTGATATTTTCAAAAGGTGCTTTTAATCTGACAAATAAGCCTTATTGGAACACATATTCCAATTTACTGAGATGTACCTTTATATTTGCATCAATACAGCGATAAAAGAAACCTGCTTCTCAACTCATAGGCAGCTTAGTTTTAGAATCAAAGACTAAAAGGCAGGAGTTCGGGGTGATTATTTACCGTGTTATTAGTTCATTTAGGCTTTTATTGTTTAATATCTTGGTCTAGGACTTATTTTATGAAATATGAAATCAAATGTACAAGAAAAAGGATTTGTTTCAATTGCTTGAAACAACAATAGTGCAAAAAATGAGCCAGATGAAAAGCAGCCATTTGTCATTGTAAAGTCCAATTTAGTAGCTAATAGGGCAAATCTAAAGGAGTAATTGTGCATTTTTATTAAATAACTTGGCTTCATGTAAGAGTCAGATTATCATGCTGCTTAAAATGCCTACAGTCACAAATGGCAGGGATATGATGTTAAGCTACAGCCAGTGGATCTGTTCTGCTTCAGATATGTTTTAACCCTTCTTTTTCTGTAAAAACAAGGTTTAAATGGACTTAAAGGAAAATATGCACCTCTCCAATTTCAGTTGTCCTTTGAGAGCATGAAAAAAAATGGATGGAAATAAGGAATATTGGCAAATTATTTGGTATAAGTCTCCTTAGTCACGGATGGATCCAGGCATCCTGCACATTTGCTGTGTACAAAATCTTCTTTAATGGGTCAGCCAGCAAGAATTTATTTCCACTTGATATTTCAGTTCAATCTTATACATAAACAAATAACAATTTGAAGCTTATTTATAAGTACATTTTCCAGAGGCTATGGGAGGCTAAAATTGAGCACTGCAACACAACAATGACTAAACAGGAAATGTTGCATCAGGTCAGTCCCTATATATATAACACTCTAATGTGCCACAAATGAGTCACAACGAATAAGAGATAATTTCATGGGCTGCCTCTGTGTTCAAGTCAAGGCAGAAGTCTGCTTTGCCCTGAAAGACATTTATAGTGAAAAGTGATCAGGCCATGAATTTACACTTCTTCTCCAGGCTTCAACCCATCTTTCCCAGTATGCAATCAGTGTGTCTACTTCCATTTTGTTTAAATCTCTTTTTATTTATTTTTCCTCCCTGTGTTGAGTTCTCATTCACCCTCCCCTGGTCTGCCTGATTTCCACTCAGTTCAGCAGCAGGGCACTGGGTCACGGCACTGACTTGATTTTCACACTGCTCCCTCAACATAGTGCCACATCAAGTTAATCAGGGTTAACAATTGCAGCGGGGGCTTGCTGAGCAGGGCGCCCATCGGCTTAGCGTGGCGTGACTCAGGCGATGCAGATGGGCCGGTAATCTCCCTTCTGGGAGCACAGGGGACGCATGAGGCCAGTGGAAGCTGGTTCAGTGGCACATGGGAGGGAAACTAGCAGTCTGAATGCAGTCTGAACAGGGACAAAAGAACGAATGGGAAATAACTTGAGACTTTATTATTACCTTAAACTGTAAGACCGAGTTCCTATAAATTTTTAATTTCAAAATTCCAAAGTTTTCCAGACTCAAATGTCTTTTTTTCTGGAGATTTTATAAAATACTGGTATTTAAGTACAATTACCAAGTACATTATTAAGCTCTAACTGCTTGAATATGAAGTAGGTCTTATCCACAAAACAACAGTTTTTTCAGTATTAAAAGTAATATGGAAATTGGCTTCCCGTTTTTGAAGTGTGGTAAAGTGACATTTCACTGCTTTTTTCTAACATGAGGACTAAATTAGATCGGCTCTATTTCAAAATGTATACCTTTCGGTCTTGTAAATAAGGACTGGAGTACCCTATATTAAATCCAGATTCTTTACAACACAGTTTGTGTTCACTGGTATTTTTATTTTGTTTGTAAAACCTCTTTACAGAATTGCAGTTTCAGTGCTTTTATTTTAACCAAACCCAGTTTAAAAACCAAAGGTGTAGTTCAGTCTGAGTTTAAAGATGCCCAGAGGCCAAAAAAGTGAAATTGTTCTTATTTGTTTTCCAAATGAGTGCATTTAGTCAGTAAGTCAGAAACCAAAATGAAGGTTAAAATGGCAAACCAAGGTTTGACATGGCAAATCAACGATAAAAGGCATAACTTAAATATAAATCAATATAAAGTTTGTTGTATTTATTAACCATTATTAGATTTTGTCCTTTAGAAAATAAAATAAGCAAAAAAGTCCAGAAAAACCAAACATTTATCTAATAATATACATTTTTTTTCGTACCTACCTATCCAGACCTGGAAAAGCATAAAATGACTTCCAGACTTTTAATGACTGCATAGGAACCCTGGTGATAAAAAAGAATATGGTCTGAATCCAAAAACATAAACCTCTTAAATTGTAAATTAAACTAAACATCAAGAGATATTGAAAAAATAACACATTGCTTCATCTTTATGTTTCAATACAGCAACTTTCGTGTTCATTTCAATTTTCCTAAACTAACATGCCTTTGTGGTCAAAATAATAGTGTGTTTTAAAGTGAGTAGCTTTTATTTCCCCTCAAATGTATTACTCTACAGAAAGTGGGTAAAATGACATTTTAAAATGATTAAAAAATATTAACTCGAGTACTTACTGTACAAATTGAAAAACGGTGAATCACTGAACTCATATTTTGTGGATGGATATTCCGGGTCAGGAGGATTGCACTACATTCTACAGTTGTTGTGCATTTCTTGGTTTGACATCAGAAACAGCATTTGGTTTTCTCTTAGAACTAAGCTACAGGTAAAACCTTCTGGGTTTGGTCTTCATTTTAAAGCAGTTTGAGGCCATTCTGGAAGAGCAGTTTTTCATTTTGTATACCTCTACATATGTTTTCCAGTTTCCTGTTAACATTCTAATCAAAGTACACTGTTGTTCTGAACATTTTCTGGAATTCCATATTTTACTCAGTATCTATGCATGGTTCAGTATTTACAGCATTTGCTGCTTTTTATCTAAAACAATGTCTACCTGTTTGCCTCGTGTTTTTTTCACAAAACGATTAATCTCATTGATTGAACTCCACACTGCTACTATTTTAATCATGTCCCCTTTCAATTAATATTTTAATTATGCAGAATGAACAGCATGCAGGTCTTGCCTGACAGATATGTTGGTTTGCTATTACTATACTGCACAGGCTAGTACATTTTTTGCATATAAAAAAGATAGATGTTTTCTTTTACAAAAAAAACATGATTATTGATGATGGTCTGCTATGTATACCAATAAATGACTTTATAATGTACATAAAAAAGATCTGGAAACCTGGGGAAAAAAAAGATTAAATCATGTGTATGATGCAGTTAGAAGGAGGTAAACATTGAACTAGCTGCAAAACTAAACTAGATATATTTATAATCTTCCCTTCTCGGTGTGCTGCTCCACTTCAATCAATCGCACTGTTCATAATATCACAGGTCAAAAAGATCACAGAATTACACAAATAACCAGTTGAAGTAACAATTTTTAAAAAGGCAGCAAGAAGTTGTTAAAATGTAGGATTCTTAAAGGAGAAAAGTTTGACACATTTTAGAAAATAAAACAGCTTTGTGCAACACAGCCCTCTGTGACCTGGGTATAGACAGAGCAGACCTATTTATTCATTCAGTTAGCAGAGGAATTACACAACCATGGATCTCCAATAAAATCAATGATGAAGAAAAACTCTTTCATCATACAGGCCAGGGTGACAGATGGAGTTCATGTTTTGTCCTTTTAGAGTTCACTCTAAGCAAACATAGTAAGCATCTTGACGTGACCTTTTATACAGAAGAAACTAGGCCACGGTATAACTTAGGCATGAGCTTGACTTGTATTTTCCTGTTTCCTTCGGGAAACCTTCTGCTGCAGTGCATCCTTTTATCTCCGTGTTGCCACAACTCCAGCACTCTGCTTCGTCCTTTTTTTCTATAACCGCCTTGCTTTTGAAATGTCACACCTTCCGAGTGACACATGTATTATTAAATGGGTCTTCAAGTGCTACCTCTGCAGGGACACTCGGGGACTTTCACGCGCTGGTGTTGGTGCCATCATTTTGATTTGACCGTGGCAGGGACGTTCTGTGCGAAAACATTAGGAATCCTCGACACCACTGCAAAATCTAAATATTTCATGCCTGTGGTAGCAATTCAAAAGTTTTTGCTCAAGAGCATTTCTAAGATTCTTTGCTTTATGAAAGTTACCTCTGAAGCATTACTGCACCGATCAGGCATTTCTTGGCCGATACCGATTTCCAGTTTTGTTTGAGGTCTGACCTACCAATTCCAATTTCTTTATTTTAGAGAACATCAGAGAAAATTGTATTGCATGTCCTTTGATAGAGGTAATGCTTTTAAATCAAACAGAACATGAAGGATTTTAAAAGATTATCCCCATTTATCAATCAAAGTCGAATCTTTATCTGGTTTTCATTAAAGTGAAAAAATGCATAAAATCACGTGACATTTGATAATGCATTTATGACTTATGTTGTTTCATTTACTTTATCTGTTTAACTTGTAAGTACATTTTATTTTCGATTGGTTCGGTTGCTCTTTTCAAACTAGATTTAGCACTTAGATTTTATCATAAATAAATGTAATTTTAAGTTTTATCTTTATCTGTATTATAGATATAGCACTTTTTTTCTACGTTAGGTTACTAGAATTATAAAGTTTTTATTTTGAGTTAATATTTGTCTCTGGTGTTTCCTATGTTCTGTTAGTTTTAGGTCATGCGCTTTGTTATCTAATTGTTGTTTAATCATTTTTATGGTATTAATTAATATTTGTAGTGTTTTTTTGATAATGATTTTTTATGTTTCTAATTTTTGGAAAGACAATTATTACTACATTTCTGAGGGTTATGAAGGTTATTGATTTTGATGCATTAGAGCAGAAAACTTTTCTCCTATCACAAGGCTTCCTGAGGCTTCCTGAGTATAACTATCAGAATGCAGTAGAGTGCGTCAAGTTGTTCATAAACTCAACAATACATTATGTGATCTCAGTACATTATCTGATCATCACAGTCTTTCTTCCTGTACACACCTATATAATCAGGAACAGAAACCAAATTAGGGAAAATAATTAATTTAAATGCACCAGTTTTCAGGACTGTACACAAATTTGAAATAAGCTTGATGCCAAGCCAAAACGTCAGATTGCATTTTTTATCTTTAAGGAAAACTAGAAACTGCAAATCCAGTCAATGCATGACTGAATTTATTGAATATACTAAAAGTCTTGTTTATGGATAAGTTGATTGGGGCTCAGGTGTTATTTATCTCTTATTTAATCAATTTAAATATCTATTACTGTGAAGAGTGGCTAATTTATCTTAATTGTACCAACATATTGAACAAAATTTCAATGTTGGGATTGATTGTTGTATACCTGCTATATGTTTGTTTGTACACTGCTGCATTCAAAATATATATGAGACCAATATTTAGACTGTATTTGTCTTTTCTGTAAGAAACTTGGCCCCCTATAAAAACCTTTAAATAGTCGGAGTGACCCCTTCGCACATCCAATCTTTGTTATAATGTTCTTTTTTGTTTGTTTTTTTAATATGTCCATGATCAAATATTACCCAAAAGAAGTTTTGCACACTATTTAAAAAACTACAAAAAAAAAACAACAGATTTTTAATTAAACAACATCCAATTCGGTCAAAGTTCTGCTGTGATTAGCGACACCTCGTTTTTTCCCCCCAGCAGTCAATCAGCTTACCAATACAAAGTGTTGCCTTTTTTCCTGCTGGAAATGTTCTTTAAAAGTTATTCAATAGGTATTTATGGGTCATATCGGACTTTGTGCATGCAGACAATTTTATTTGACTTTCAGAGCTTTTCGGCTTTGTCCACACTCCCACAAAGAACCTAATACAAAGTAAGCTGCACTGTTCTAAAAAATCCCAGTCATAGGGCACCCGCTCGAGACTACACCAGCCCAGTTTTTGGGAGGTCAATCAGCGTCAGAGCCGGAGGAGATGGAAAAATAAATAAAAAATAAAAAATGACAACAACAAATACTGAAGTCCCCCTAAACTCAGCCTGCCCTCGCTGCCGTCTAGTCGAGGTATAACAGAGTTCACCAAAAGTTCACGTGTCCATTATTATAGTGGAATTTGGTACCGCAGGATTGTGATTGGAGAGGAAAGAGGAGGAGCCAGCTCGCCAAATTTACCCAGAAAAACTGTTATGACACATGACGTGTTCTGCACTTTCAACCCCGATACGCAGGGTCACTCGTCGGTCAGAGTGTTGCTCCAGGCCAACTGTGTTTTGGGACTCTGTGTGTGTGTGTGTGTGAGACGTGCACAGGGACTCAGTTAAATAAAAAAATAAGAAAACCCTAAAATATCTTTGTTACTGGCCATGTGTCGTAACATCTCTGAGCCTGCCCCGCCCAACATGGAAACAGGTTCAACCAGAGTTCACACTGATGAGCTACGCCCCTTCACCACCACGTCACTTGGGACACCATGTTTTATCATAAGCACAACACACTTTTATCCAGGTTTTCTGTTAGCAACGTCACAGCGACCCCTGACGAGTTCATAGCCACATTCTCTAAAGCTTCTAATGCCCTCTTTGAATGCATTTCCCCTCAAAGCTCTTGGCTTGTTTATGCTAAAAGAAACTAAATTCCTTCATTTTTTCTCT
>JAHHUM010001698.1:0-22596 GCA_036173005.1 Crenichthys baileyi | reverse complement strand
AAAAAGCAAAGAAAGTGGCTCTGGATTATTCCAGCTCTGAGTTGCTAAGGTGGCCTCTCTTGGATGATCAGGTCCAGTGGTTGAAACGTGGCTCTGAGGGGGTTGTTACTGCAGCCATTACACATAATTGTTTTGTTAAAAGGACAAAAGCTGTTTTAGACAAGTTTGATGATTTTAAATGATGCCTTCTGTTCACCTAAAACATTGATGCATTTGTTTTGATCTCTTTTTTTTTTAAAGAATCCAAGGCCTACTGTGTCCCCCTGTGCACTTTCCCAGCCAACATTCACATGTGGGGGCCATGTGAGAAGGAAAAGGTCTGAACATCAACCCCATAAGGGACTGTCCACAGGTTACATGATGGTCATGTGTTAATTGTCTATGTAGGTTTGATGCAGGGCAAGTCAGGGTAAAAAGTGACACTAGATGTGTTGCTCAATTTCAACTGATCTTCTTTAAAACCATTCAAAGACTATCTAGGACCTACAATGGATGCTTAACTGACTTGAGACGTATTTAGTCAATCCCAGTTGGCCCCATATAAGAAGACCATTGTGACCCCAGTGTAAATGGACTGAACTTATATAGCGCTTTTCCAGTCCTCCATTTCTGTGCAGAGTGATGACTCCAGTTCCGGTTCCTGATCCACTAAACAAACCTTTAATAAACTTGTTAATTTGGTCTGGTAGGTTCACAGGAACTGAGCCAGGGGCACATCGACATATGGCAGGAGGAAGCTGGAAACGAACCCACAACCTTCTGATTGCAAGACGACTACTCTTCCTACTGAGCCACAGTCGCCTATGAAATAACAATAACAGTGTGAGCCTCTTCCATCCTGTGGCAGTCCGTCTCTTTCTGTTTGAAGTGTCCCCATACCCAAGGGTACTGTTGTTATGTAATTCATTATCTTACTTCTTCCAGATTGGTTCGCTCTGATGGAGTATGGGGAGAAAGACCAGAAATGAGAAGGAAAAAATAAATGACAATTTACAAATGCTACTATATTGAGTAAACAAGAGAATGTGGAGACCAAATAGTGTAGTATGTGCACAAAGTAAATAACTCACATTAGCCAAGAGGTCACAAGGTTGTGAAAATCCTGTTAGATTTCTCCTGTTCTTCTAAGTACCTTCTAAGTACCATGTGTCAGAGCCTGGGATTTTGCTGTGTTTTTTGCCTGCTGCTTACTCTGCTTTACTACTAGATCCCGCCAGTGCTGCCGGTGCCAGAGAGCAACAGGTGTAACCTGTTATCCCCTCATTAGGAGGAGCTTGAAGAGGCTGGGCAGACAGCACTCCAGTGCTTGAGTGTTTTGCCAATGTGGTTATTTCCAAGCCCTGGCTCAGTTCCTGTGAACCTACCAGACCAAATACTAGAAACCTGAAAGATTCTCCTGATCAAGCTCCAGCTCACTGCCCCCGGGTTCTCAATCCTTGGACAGCCTCTAGCAAATCCTGCCCACTCTTCAACAAAACTCACTGGCACCGGCATCATCTAAGCACGCTCAAAGTGAAGCATCCAGTACTTTTTGGATCATCACAGACTGACTCAGCCTTCAGGCTGCTCCTCTAGCAGTGCTGTTGGAAACCAGACGGCTGCTCCACTTCCCTTTCCAGGCTCTGAATATGTCCCTCCTCAAGCTGGACTCCTCTCCACTTCCTGTAAGCATCACCTCACATTCAATCACAGACCTATTCCTCTACAATAGCAACCTGTTCACCAGTCCTCCTTTTCTGTGCAGAGTGATGACTCCAGTTCCGGTTCCTGATCCACTAACCAAACCTTTAATAAACTTGTTAAACTTTTCTCTGTCTTCTGAGTGTTCCTCTGCATGTGGGTCAAAGCTATTAAAACGATGACAGAAAAACTCAGGCCAATCAAACCCAGCAGAGGCGCTCAGGAGAACCCTCGCAGATCAGTCAGTCAGTCATTTTTTACCGCTTATTCCATAGTGGGTCGCGGGGGAGCTGGTGCCTATCTCCAGCAGTCTATGGGCGAGAGGCGGGGTACACCCTGGACAGGTCGCCAGTCCATCGCAGCCGAACACACAAACAACCATGCACACACTCATTCATATACCTAAGGGGAATTTAGAGAGACCAATTAACCTAACAGACATGTCTTTGGACTATGGGAGGAAGCCGGAGTACCCGGTGAGAACCCACGCATGCACGGGGAGAACATGCAAACTCCATGCAGAAAGTCGAACCCAGGACCTTCTTGCTGCAAGGCAACAGTGCTACCAACTGCGCCACCGTGCAGCCCACCCTCGCAGATCACTCTCATCAAATTCAGACACAAGGAACCACCATCCAGACCGTGGTCGAACAACAAAGACAAACTAACCAGCAGTTGGAGCAATTGACCTGTCTCTTCCAGCATATTGTGAAACCCCAGATTCCAGAGGGCGCTATCGCAAACCCAGTTTCCACAGCCAGTCCAGTCTCACAACAGCTTCCACACTCTCGTGACGTCATTTCCCCCAATCCGGAGAAATTCTCCGGCAAGGTTAGTAATTGTAAAGGTTTCCTTTTACAATGCTCATAAGTGTTTAATTGCTTCCCGCAGTCTTTTGCCCATGATGATATAAAGATTTCATTTATTCTCGGGTTACTTACTGGTAGAGTACTTCGTTGGGCTGAGGCTAGGTTTTCGGATTATAATCATTTTGGGTGCACTTATGATGAGTTTTTGCAGGAATTTTTTCAGACTTTTGCCCAGGATACAGACCAGACTAGTGTAGCTCGTTAACTTTGGGCCATCAAACAGAAGGATAGGGCCGTGGCTGACTTTGCTATAGATTTTCGAACCTTAGCAGCAGCATCCCACTGGAACACTAGTGCCCTAAAATCTGCTTTCTTCCAGGCCTTAGATGAGGCCCTAAAGGATGAACTCACTTTAATTGATGAACCAAGTAACCTCAATGACCTAATCTCATTTGCTACTAGAATAGAACCGAATGAGAGAAAGAAGGAAATCACGAACCGGTCAAGTTGTTGTGAGACTGCAAGTCCCATTACAAGATTCCTCTCCATCTCAGCATAAGTCCTACTCTTTCTGAACCTGGATTCCATGCAACTTGGGAGAACTCGACATACTCCAGAGGAACGGCGAGGTCGCAGGGAATGGAACCAGTGTCTCTATTGTGGTTCACCAGACCACTTTGGGGCCACCTGCCCCATTCGGCCAAAAGAGAGGGTCCACCATCTGTAGAGGGTAGATGGGCGGACCAATCATCACGTTCTAAAAACCCTTGACTTACCTTGCGCGCCACCCTGTTTTTTGATCATGACCATCTCAGTCTCTCAGCCCTCATAGACTCTGGGTGTGAACAGGATCTAATCGACCAACACCTAGTGGAACAAGCCAGGATTGAAATCGAGTCCCTCTCTAGACCACTTCAAGTCCTAGCTCTTGATGGAAAAACAATTCAGAGAATTACTCACAGAACCAAACCACTGTAATTAATCATCTCTGACAACCACTGTGACAGCATCACTTTTTATGATTTTCCCATTTCACAAAGTCCACTAGTGTTAGGTTGCCCTTGGCTGCAGCACCACAAACCTCATCTAAATTGGGCTGAATGCAGAGTTGAATCCTAGTCAACTAAGTGTCTGTCATCTTGTCTCCATACCGCAGTTTCTCCACACCCACCTATAGAGGGTGCTGAACCTCCTGATTTATCTCTAGTCCTTGTGATTTACCATGACCTAAAACAAGTTTTCAGTAAGTCCAAAGCATTGTCTCTTCCGCTACACCGCCCATATGATTGCGCCATAGAGCTGCTTCCTGGAGCTCCCCGTCCATCGAGCCGTTTATATAACATTTCCCGTCCAGAACGTCAGTCCTTAGAGTAATACATTTCAGAGTCCCTTGCTGCTGGAATAATCTGCCCGTCATCATCTCCCCTAGGCGCTGGGTTTTTCTTTGTGTGGAAGAAGGATGGCACGCTCCGACCCTGCATTGATTATAGAGGGTTGATTTAGATCACAGTGAAAAACAAGTATCTTCTTCCATTGTTAACTTCTGCGTTTGAACCTGTACAGGGGTCCACCGTCTTCTCCAAGCTTGACCTCCATAATGCCTACCATCTGATACGCATTCGTCATGGAGATGAGTGGAAGACAGCATTCAAAACACCCCTGGGTCACTTCGAAAACCTGGTAATGCCTTTTGGTCTCTGTAACTCCCCTGCTATTTTTCAGACCCTTGTAAATGATGTCCTGCGGGACTTCTTGAATAATTTTGTCTTCGTTTATATGGATGACATTCAGATTTATTCCAAGAGCCTGGCTGAACACCAAGATCATGTCAGGATGGTCCTCCAGAGATTACTGGAGAACAGACTTTATGTTAAAGTGGAAAAATGTGAGTTTCACCAAACCTCTGTAACTTTCCTGGGCTACATCCTAGAGGCTGGGCAGGTTTGCTCAGACCTGGAGAAGATCAAAGCAGTACTTGACTGGTCAGTCCCGGACACACGTAAGCAACTCCAACATTGTCTAGGCTTTGCCAACTTTTACAGTTGATTTATAAGGAACTTTAGCCAAGTAGCTGACCCCCTGACCGCACTGCCATCTACCAAGATCCACTTTCAGTGGACATCTGAAGCAGATGCTGCCTTCAACGACCTTAAGAAAAGGTTCGCTGAAGCACCTATCTTCGTCCATCCAGACCCCTCAAAACAATTTACTCTGGAGGTTGATGCTTCAGGCACCGGTGTAGGAGCTGTGCTTTTACAATGCTCAGACCCAGATGGAAAACTTCACCCTTGTGCTTTCTTCTAACGCAGCTTATCTAATACAGAACAGAACTACGATGTGGGAGATCGAGAGCTTCTAGCTATCAAGCTAGCTTTGGAGGAGTGGCATCACTGGCTGGAGGGCGCAGAGCATCCCGTGGTGGTATGGACAGACCATAAAAACCTTTCATATACAGTCTGCTAAACGTGTAAACTCCTGCCAGTCCCGTTGGTCACTATTTTTCTCCCGGTTTAACCTGTCCATATCCTACAGACCTGACCATAAAAACCTTAAACCTCACGTGGCCAGCTCTCATTCTGCCACCCTGCTGTACAATGGGTACACTCACCTCGGAGATTGAAGATATCATTGCTCAAGCACGACAATCTGAACCTGGCCCCAGAACTGGACCTCCCACCGCACGCATGTACCCAAAGCTGTCAGATCCCATGTCATTCACTGGTTTCACGTTTCCAAGTTTTCAGCTCATCCTGGTTCTAGCCGTACAGTTGCCCTCATTGCCCGAAAGTTCTGGTGGCCATCGATACACAAGGACATCAAGGAATACGTCAAAGCTTATAATTCAATTCAATTCAGTTTTATTTATATAGCGCCAATTCACAACACATGTTGTCTCAAGGCACTTCACAAAAGTCAGGTACATACATTCCAATTAATCCTAATCATGGAACAGTGCAGTCAGATTCAGTTATTTATTCAAATTGGATAAAAAGTTTTTCTGTCTAAGGAAAGGAGACCCAGCAGATTGCATCCAGTCAGTGACTTGCAGCATTCACTCCTCCCGGATGAGCATGTAGAGACAGTGGACAGTCACTGGCGTTGACTCTGCAGCAATCCCTCATACTGAGCATGCATGTAGCGACAGTGGAGAGGAAAAACTCCCTTTTAACACGAAGAAACCTCCAGCAGAACCACGCTCAGTGTGAGCGGCCATCTGCCATGACCGACTGGGGGTAAGAGAGAACAGAGCAGAGACACAAAGAGAACAAAGAAGCAATGATCTAGGAGTACTTTCTATGGGAAGGAAAAGTAAATGTTAATGGCTGTAGCTCCTTTAGTCGTTTCATCTAGAAAGAAAGAACAGATAAACTCTGAGCCAGTTTTCAAGGTTAGAGTCTGAAAGAGAGCACATAGAGTTAGTCACAATAAAAGCTCAGCCAGTAGCAATGTCTAGGAGAGAGAAAGAGTTAAACACTAAAAGACAGGGCCATGTGGATCATCGGTAGAGGGTGAGCATTAAGTTGTTGCTAGCAGAAGCTCGGACAATTCCCCTCTCCAGAAAGGTGTCACAGGTAGACACAGAGCCAGGTCAGGTGTAGCTTTTGGAAAAAAAAAAGAGGGGAACAAAGTTAAAAGCTGAAAAAACAGCAAATAATGCAAAATTGGAAAATGTGTGAGAATGTAGCGAAGAGGGTGAAAGTGGTCATTATGTCCTCCAGCAGCCTAAGCCTAGTACCATAACTAACATATTTGTTTAGTCAGATATTTAGTTAGACGGCGCTTATTTACAACAATGTCGTCTCAGGCACCCCAAAAAGGGTCCCACTGATGGTCATTGTTAATAAAAACCACAAGGATTGGGGGATACTCTCTCTGTCAGACTGATTATAACATTGGGAAGAGAAGGGGTCATACAGGTAGCAGAAATGGAGGGTGTGTTTGCACCTCAACCATAACTGAGCCGGTTTAGGCTAAACCTAACTCCCCCTTACTCCATCCAACAGGCTCCCTCCCTCATAAACTAAGCCACTCTAACTATAAGCTTTATCAAAAAGGAAAGTTTTAAGCCTAGCCTTAAAAGTAGACAGGGTGTCTGTTTCACGGACCAAAACCGGGAGCTGGTTCCACAGGAGAGGAGCCTGATAACTAAAGGATCTGCCTCCCATTCTACTTCTAGAGACTCTAGGAACCACCAGTAAACCTGCAGTCTGAGAACGAAGTGCCCTGTTAGGAACATATGGAACAATCAGATCTCTGATGTATGATGGAGCTAGATCATTAAGGGCTTAAATGGGAGGAGGAGAATTTTAAATTCTATTCTGGATTTAACAGGGAGCCAATGAAGGGAAGCTAAAATAGGAGAAATATGATCTCTCTTTTTAATTTTCATCAGAACTCTTGCTGTAGCATTTTGAATCAGCTGAAGGCGTTTAGCTGCATTTTGTGGACATCCTGATAGTAAAGAATTACAATAGTCCAGCCTTGAAGTAACAAATGCATGGACTAGAGTTAGGATTTGAAAACTTTTGTATTGTTTATCACTTATGTCTGTACAAAGTGCTCTTCCTTCCCACAAGCCACAGAAAGGGGGATGGGGGAGAGGAGTGAGTTATGCTACTATCAGCAACATCTGGGGGCTGCTTGTACCAGTCCCCCACTCCCTCTCTGTTCAAAAGCAAAACACATGCACCCTAACCCTTCTGACCCCCCCACACACACACAGACACACATACACCCCCTAAATGCTTGAACTGTCTGTTAAATTGTGTGTGTGAACCACATATATAAATAAAGAGAGAGGGTGCCAACACTTTGTAGTTGCACCGCAGAGTGGGCTACCATCTTGCTGCAAGATTAACAGAGACTCATGTGTCGTTCCTTCTGAGCTTGACTATTTGATAAATATCTCTAACAACTAGTTTTTCAGCGTCACTCCTGGAGAGGATATTTCTAATTTTGGCAATGTTCCGGAGGTGAAAGAAGGAAATCCTAGAAACCTGTTTAATATGGGATTTAAATGACATGTCCTGGTCAAAAATAACACCAAGGTTTTTTACTTTATTATCGGAGGTCAATTTAATGCCATCCGGGTTAAGTGATTGACTAAGCAGTTTCTTTTTTAAAGACTCCGGTCCAAAGACGACAACTTGTCTGAATTTAGAAGCAAAAAATTTAAAGTCATCCAAGTTTTTATATCTTCCAGACATGCTTGTAGTCTATCTAACTGGTTGGGTTCATCAGGATTTATGGATAAGTAAAGCTGAGTATCATCAGCGTAACAGTGAAAATTTATCCTATGCTGCCTGATAATTTGTCCTATTGGAAGCATATATACAGTAAAGAGAATTGGCCCGAGTACTGAACCCTGTGGTACTCCACAATTAACCCTGGAGTTTAAAGATGATTTATCATTTACATGAACAAACTGGAATCTGTCAGACAAATAAGATTTAAACCAGCCTAGCGCTGTTCCCCTGATCCCTACAGCATATTCCAGCCTTTCTAAGAGAATATTATGATCAACTGTATCAAATGCAGCACTGAGATCTAACAGGACAAGTACAGACACAGACACACACACCATTATTTGAGACTAGAAGAATATCATTTGTGACTTTCAGCAGAGCTGTTTCAGTGCTATGATGAGCTCGGAAGCCTGACTGAAACTCTTCAAACAGGTCATTGCTGTGTAAATGCTCACACATTTGATTAGCAACTATTTTCTCAAGAATTTTAGATAAGAATGGAAGATTGGATATCGGTCTGTAATTTATTAAGTCATCTCGATCAAGCGAAGGTTTCTTAAGCAAAGGTTTAATTACAGCTACCTTAAAAGCCTGTGGTACATATCCATTTACTAAAGATAAATTAATCATATCTAAAATGGGGCTGATAATCAGAGGGAACACTTCATTAAATAATTTGGTTGGGTTTGGGTCTAACATACAAGTTGATGGTTTAGATGAAGCTAATATTTCTGATAACTCAGGAAGCTCCACAGGATCAAAACAGTCCAAACACAAATCAGGTTCTACAGTTATTTCCAATGTTGTTTCACTTGCTGAGGATGAAGTAATCATCTTCGGGAGTATGTCAAAGATTTTATTATTATTATTTATAATTGAATCAATTTTATTTAAGAAGAATCCCATAAAGTCATGACTGCTAAGAGCTAAGGGAATGGATAGCTCAACAGAGCTATGACTCTGTGTAAGTTTAGCAACTGTACTAAAGACAAACCTTGGATTATTCTTGTTCTCTTCTATTAATGATGAGAAATAAGTTGTTCTGGCTTGGCGAAGTGTCTTTTTATACAAAAGGCTATTTTTCCAGATTAAGTAGGAATCCTCTAGGTGTGTAGAGTGCCAGTTTCTCTCCAGTTTTCTAACCTTGTGCTTTAAAGTACGCAGCTCTGATTTAAACCAGGGAGCCTGCCTCCTATGAATGATTACCTTCTTTTTCAAGGGGGCTGCATTGTCTAATGCATCACGCAATGATGAAGAAACACTATGAACAAAAGAATCAATTTGTGGAGGGGCAGAAACAGAATTTTTGCCCTCCACTGTGTTTTTCAGTAATAATGAGGAGATTAAAAGTGGAACAGATTCTTTAAAGGTTGTTACAGCATCGTCTGATAATGATCTACTATAATGAAATTTTCTTTCAGGTGTGGAGTACTCGGTTAAATTAAACTCAAAGGTTATCAAGAAATGGTCAGACAGGACAGGGTTATGAGAAAATATTGTTATGTCTTTACACACAATGCCATATGTCAGCACAAGGTCCAGAGAATGAAGACAAAGGTGGGTAGGTTTGTTAATGTTTTGAGCAAAGCCAAATGAGTCTAAGATAGCATTAAAGGCAATATTCAAGCTATCACTTTCAGTGTCAACATGAATGTTAAAATCCCCCACTATAATAACCTTATCTGTATTTAACACTAAATCAGATAAAAGGTCTGAAAACTGATCTAAAAATTGCGAGTAAGGGCCTGATGGACGGTACAAAACAACAAACAGAAGTGGTTTTATTGCTTTGCAATTTGGATGAGGAAAACTAAGGATTAAATATTTAAAAGAGTTGTAGCAATTGATTGGTCTGGAACTAATCAATAAATCGGACTGAAAGATAGTTGCTACCCCTCCTCCTTGCCCAGTATTTCGAGGAATGTGAAAATTTAAATAATTAGTAGGAGTTGACTCATTTATAGTAACATAATCCTCTTGCTGCAGCCAGGTTTCTGTGAGGCAAAATAAATCAATCTGATTGTCACAAATCAGGTCACTAACTAGCAAAGTCTTTGAAAAGAGAGATCTTAGGTTCAGTAAGCCACATTTAATTGTTTTATTTTTCTTTTTAGTCTGAGTTGTGTTTATTTTTATTAGATTTTCCTGATTTCCTCCTTTTAGACAATTTTTTAATCTATTCAATATTGGCCATGGGCGAGACACTGTCTTAATAGGGTAATGGGTGGGTGGCAGTACAGAAGCTGGAGAGAAGTGTTAAACTACGACCCTGCTTCCTGGTCTGAACCCTGGGTTGTCAGAGTTTTGGACAACTAATAAATTCGGCCAGATTCCTAGAAAGAAGAGCTGCTCCATCCAAAGTGGGATGGATGCCGTCTCTCCGGATCAGACCAGGTTTTCCCCAAAACGATCGCCAATTATCAATGTAGCCCACATTGTTTTCTGGACACCACCTAGACAGCCAGCGGTTGAATGACAGCATGTGGCTAAACATGTCGTCACTGGTTAAATCGGGGAGGGGACCAGATAAAATTACGGAGTCCGACATTGTTTTGGCAAACTGACACACCGAAGCAACACTAACTTTGGTGACCTCCGACTGACGTAACCGGGTGTCATTACCGCCAGCGTGAATAAAATGTTACTGTATTTTCGCTTATCCTTAGCCAGCAGTTTCAGGTATGATTTGATGTCGCCCGTTCTGGCCCCTGGGCAGACATTTTGACTATGGTCGCTGGTGTCTCTAGTGCCACGTTTCTGACTATGAAGCTACCAATTACCAGAGTTTGGTTTTCTCGGGGTGTTCGCTGAGGGGGGGAAATCTGTTAGAAACGCAGGGGTTGGTGGTGACCTGTGGGTGGACTATGCTTTCTACGTCCCTCCCCAAGCGGCCTGAGATCCCGGCAGCGCGGGCTCTGCTGAAGGACTGCTACGGGGGAGCAACCTCGGTGGCTCCGCACTGGATAAGGGGCCGGCTATCTGCTGGTTTTTCAACTGCAGAGCCGGGCTTCCAAATCGACAGACTCGCCTCCAAAGCTAAAAAAATGCTACTTTATTACACATACCATTATCACTAAAGGAGGCAGAGGAGTAATGAACATCTGACGAGAGAACAGGAAAGGAGGAGGAGACTCGGAGAGAGAAACAGCAGAACGAGTAGCCATGGTGGACAAAAGCTAACGCTAAGCTAGCGACCCCTTACCACTTCTAGAAAAAAACCCCCCGCGTAAGACACGGAGAGTCCCCAAATTTTAAATACAGCAACAGAAAGTATGTGTTTTAACGTGCTTATGTATTATAACAAGTAAGAGGTATCACAGGAGAGAGAAATCAGATCAAACGAGAGAACCTTCACACACCAAACAATTCACCAAGTGCAACAGGGAAAACAGGATGTGACATTACCCAGAGCTCCTCCTCTCTTTTGAGAGGAGGATTTGTGCCCGAAATAAATCATCTAACCAACCGCCATCAGGTTACCTGCAGCCTCTAAGCATTCCCACACGCCCCTGGTCCCATATTGCTCTGGACTTCGTCATTGGCCTACCTACATCTCAAGGTATGACCACCATTCTAACCATAATTGACCAGTTTTCTAAATCCTTCCATTTCATTTCTCTTAGAAAGCTCCAGTCTTCAGACTGCAAAACTACGCATTAAACATGTCTTCCGCCTGCATGGAATTCCCCAAGAGATCCTCTCTGACCGTGGTCCCCAATTCATATCCCAAGTCTGGAAACAGTTCTACTCCGCCATGGAGGCCAAGGTTTCATTAACTTCTGGTTATCACCCCCAATCTAATGGTCAACCAGAGAAAATAATTCAGGAATTAGAATAAACCCTCAGATGTCTCTTATCCACCAATCCATCTGACTGGAACAAATATCTACCCTGGATGAAATACGCTCACAACTCACACGTTTCCTCTGCAACCGGTCTGTTACCCTTTGAAGTCTCATTAGGATATCAACCACCCTTATTCCCCTCAGATGAGAAAGAGATTTACATAACCTCAGTCCGCCACCACATCCGTTGTTGTAAACAGATTTGGAACTCCACAATACAAGCCCTCCATCGCACAGCTCAACAGAACAAGAGGTTTGCTCACAAGAAACGGGTTCCAGCCCCACAATATCAACCCGGTCAAAAGGTCAGCCTTTCATCCCGTGACATCCCTTTAAAATCCATGAATAAGAAACTTTCGCCCTTATGAACTTAATTCGGTAATCAGTCCCACCGCAGTCTGTCTTCTTTTGCCTCCCAGTCTTCACATCCATCCTACTTTCCATGTTTCTCAGTTGAAACCTGTTATTACCAGCACTATCTGTGTCAGATATGTGCTGACATGTGTCAGAGCCTGGGATTTTGTCTTGTTTTTTTTGCCTGCTGCTTACTCTGGTTTACCACTAGATGCCGCCAGTGCTGCCAGTACCAGAGAGCAACAGATGCAACCTGTTATCCCCTCGTGAGTGCCTGAGTGTTTGGCCAATGTGGTTATTTCCAAGCCCAGGCTCAGTTCCTGTGAACCTACCAGACCAAGTACTGGAAACCTGAAAGATTCTCCTGATCAAGCTCCAGCTCACTGCCCCCGGGTTCTCAATCCTTGGACAGCCTCTAGCAAATCCTGCCCACCCTCCAACAAACCTCACTGGCACTGGCATCATCAAGGGTCAAGATGAAGCATCTAGTGGTTTTTGGATCATCACAGACTGACTCAGCCTTCAGGCTGCTCATCTAGCAGTGCCGTTGGAAACTAGACGCGGCTCCACTTCCCTCTCCAGGCTCTGAGTATATCCCTCCTTAAGCTGGACTCTTCTCCACTTCCTGTAAGCATCACCTCACATTCAATCATAGACATTTTCCTGTACAATAGCAACCTGTTCACCAGTCCTCCATTTCTGTGCAAAGTGATGAGTCCAGCTCCGGTTCCTGATCCACTAACTACACCTTCAATAAACTTGTTAAACTTTTCTCCGTCTCCTGAGTGTTCCTCTGCATGTGGGTCAAAGCTATTAAAACTATGACACCATGTCCACTGGGAAATATCAACACTGTTGTAAATTAAGTTATTTAATTCATAGACCCCAATTTTTATGGTATATTTCCTTGTCTGGATTTTGCACTGTAATTCCCACTTCAATAGTTTTTGTCCATCTTTTTCCCCTCACTTAAAAACACATTGTCTTTATAATACATTTTGAATAAGAAAAAAGCTAAATAAATTAGGTACAAACATAGAAAAAGAAAAGGAGTGCGTAAAACATAGAATACAGGCAAAGTGCTGCATGACTCTGAGACTTAAGTAAGCAAAACAAATTCTAGAGGTAACCTAAATTTCTTTAAATCACTTAAATAGTACCAGTCTGACAACACCAAGTAGGCAAAAAGATCAGAAAAAACAACCGATCATACCCTGATCTAAACAATTGCATAAAACACTTCTCAGATTTTATTTTTTAAAAAGGGAACTTTTTTGAAAGGGGTACTGTGGTTTTTTTCCATTTTTTACTTTTGCGGGTTAGACATTAGTATACATTAAATAGTATTCGTGGTCTAAATCATAGGAAGAAAAGGATAATTTTGATTATGTTGAAGAAACAACATTTTCTAGGGATATATGCACAGCAAAAACTAAGATATAGTTATAATCATGATCCTCTAAATTGAAGGCAAACTGAACAAAGACGAAAAAATAAAAAAGAGATCCCAGAGATTTTTTTAGAGACCAAGTGAGAAACAGTTATATACAGTATATAGTTTCATTTTATAGTAGAACCCATTCCTCAAAACTGTCATTATCTCCATTATTCATTGCTGTGTCTCATAATGCCTAAGTTGTTTTTATATAATAACTGCAGGACATATCCAAGTCCATGCGTATCTTTAATTTTGTATTCAGGTCTTTGAAGGAACAAACCTTATTTTAAAATATTCCTCTTCTCAGCACCTAAACAAAACAATCAGCATCAATCTAACACACATCTCACACAGACATGCTGCTTGTATTATGTTTGCATAGGTGATGCACATGGCCTTGGCCGTCTGTGTCAGGTAAAGGAAAATAGGACTTAGACCAGAATGCCCTGTTTCAAAGGTGTTTCTGATAGAGGAAACCAGTTCAATGGGCCATTACTCAGAGGACATTGTTAAATCCAATGACCTGAGGGGTGGATCCTGTCATGATCCAAAGGACATTATTTTATAGGACTGTATTTTGTTAGTCACCTTTGTCATGGCCAAGTTTAGTTATTTCTTTAGTTTTCCCTGATCTCTGTGTCCCTTGTGTTTTCTTACAGTTTACAGTTCTTTCTCATTAGTTCCACTGAGTTGTCTTGTTCTTCTTTCTTCCTTACAGGTGCAGCACATTCAGTCAAGTTGACTTAACCATTTATTGTTCCAATTATGACCTTTATCAGCATTTATGCTTCTATTCTACTTTAATAATTTGTTGGAATCTCCTTCATGTTCTTCCCAAGATTGCTTCATGTGGGTTTATCTTCTGTGTTCCCTCCAATGTATATTGTAAGTATAATGTATTGATTTATTTATTTATTATTAAATTGCTTTCAGTAAGATCTTGCTTGCCTCTTGCCTGTGTTTGGGTACCTTAAAGCCACTGTTCATGACGACTGCAAAAATTTTATACTGAACAAACATCAGCTTAAAAGACAGAATGTGGTTTGACCTACTGCCAGGTACAGCAAAAATCTTCTATCCCTTCTTCCACCAGTGGTCATAATGTTGTGGTTAACTAAATTTTGCGTGTCCATTGCCAAAGCTATCCCTCTAACACCAAATGTACTTTAGTGATAACATATTTTTATAACAGAAAATCAAATATACTGTATATGTTAATGGCAGAATCGGGCAAACAGGCATTGACATCTTTAGGTTTAATGCACACAATTACAAACACAGGCACTGCCCTAAAGTGCGCGCACACACGCACACACACACGCACACACACACACATACTGTATGAATTTTAACATCATTGTAATACTACTCCTTAGCCATCTTGCTCCACTTTTTGTTCCGGACAGCCATATTGAAAATCTAGCAAGCTTCAATGAGACTGAATTCCTGCCTCCACTGAGGTTGTGTGGAACTTAATCTCCCCTAACACAGATCACTGACTCTCAGCGATCAGCTAATAACTCTGCCAACTCTCTCATTAACCGCTCTCAGTAACTGGTCTGGTGCCCACGGAGTCAGGGCTCAGCACAGACACATAGACGCCCAGTGTGTTCTGCATGTCCATATATTTGCAAACCACTCGGGGAGGCTTATTTACTATCCAGGCTAAATTAGCATCAGCCAACATTTAAGAATGAGCAGAATTAGTGTTGAGTTCTGTGGGAGGAGACTCCAAATCTCCTTTAAATTTAGAAACCAGCTCATTTTATCATTGGCCAAAGCAGGCTGCAGCATAAATTTGCATAGTCACAAACAAGCAGATCTGTTTATAATCAGTTTCCTGCAAGTTACCACTAAGACACAGCTTCTCTCATGATGCAGATTAAAAGTCATTAACCTAATGGCCTGTTCTGAAATTTCACATAGGCTTTTCAAGTGAGATCATACAGCACTTCTGAGTGGGGGAGAGTCATTAAAATCTAAGTCAGAGCCACACAACTAAAGAAAGGAAAACATTTTTCACATTTTGTACAGTTAATTATCTCTGCAATCTGCTGCCCACCGTTGGGACATATCGTATGAACTTTTATTCTTGTGAAAATTCAATAAAATAAGAAGAGGAAGGAAATAATTAATGCCAGATATGTTTGTAGCCAAAAAAAAGTTGCAACACCTACCACTGCCAAGCAAATATTTGTTGTGTTTTTAACTAATATTTCTTGTTTACTAAAGCTGAAAGTGAAAAAAAAAAATTCTGTTCATAGAGTGAATTTCCGCATTTAGCCCATTTGCTAAGCCTAAATGAACTTTATTGCCTTTTTGCTGCAGTTTGTGTTAGCAAGTCAAAGGACTGTCAATTTCAAAACCCAGAGCTGTCAGCTCTCAGGCATCTGCCATGAGCTTCACGCTTTCTTCTCTTTCTCTTTCAGTTTGCCCTGAAAAATCTCACTTCAAAAAGGAAAAGTTGTTGTGCAACACAAGAATATTATTTTACACAGGACTGTCTGGAAATGGTCATTATAACACAGTGGCATTTTTGAATATTTCTGTTCAGTCGGGTATTATTGGTGGGAAACACCTAAAAGTAAGCATCACCAATATGGTAAAAGGCCTTTTATTCAGGTCTTTGAAGGAACAAACCTTATTTTAAAATATTCCTCTTCTCAGCACCTAAACAAAACAATCAGCATCAATCTAACACACATCTCAGACAGACATGCTGCTTGTATTATGTTCAAATAGGTGATGCACATGGCCTTGGCATCACCAATATGGTAAAAGGCCTGCACTTGTATAGCGCTTTATCAAGTCCCCAGAGACCCTAGGGCACACTACAATTAGTCATCCACCTGGGGCGCCACCAGGCCCTCTGACCATCATTAGCAGGCAAGGCAGGTGAAGTGTTTTGCCCAAGGACACAACGACTGAGACGTCTACTGTCTGTGCCAAAAGATCCTTGTAACTTGCTCACACATACAGCTGGTGAGTTTTTTTTTCAGCATCTTAGTTCAGTAGCCTGAAATAGCTTGGGCATCAGAATATTGAAAGGACTGACCATACTGACCTCATGCCCATTGTGAGAGGATGGTCATGAAAGCAGTATGAAAAAAAGAGTACACGCAGCGTCACGGGCACTCCCTGGAACCCAAGGGTGTATTCCCAAGGCCAGCCGGAGACCATAGGTCCCCTACCAGAGTGTTCGTGGTACGTCCCCTTAGTGGCCTCCCTCCCGGTGCGGACACGTGCCTAACACTCCCGAGGGAGACGGTCACAGGACGAGCATCTGTTTATAGATGGCCCTCGCACCCCTACAACTGGTCTCTCGAAGTGTTTGGAGGAAAAAGCAGTGTGCACTGGCACGTCCGAGCTCCTCGGGCGCGATGGGTGCCGGGGAGCTTCTTACCCCTATCTCTAAGGGAATTCCACGGCCACACTACGTGAGGAAGGGGCTCATTTCAGCCGGCTTGTGGATCTTGGAATACTTGTGGGCTTTCGGTCATGGGGACCCAAAGTTCATGGCGCATAGATGAGGGTAGTAGTTTAGACGCTGGGCTACATTCACCACAACTAGGAGACCGTGGGGCACAGACTCGTCCAACACGCAGCGAAACTGCGACCGATCCGGTTCCTGTCGACCGTCCCGGCTCCATTCCCTGCCCCTCACTCGTGACAATACCCCACGGGCACATGGGACTGTGTACGTGAAGGCTGATCGCTCATCCGCATTATCCACGCTCGGGGCCTGCGAACTGCCCCGAGCGCAGGTGCTGTAGGTCTCGCTGTGGGGATTGTGCCGAGCAAGACGTCATCTGCAAGAAAGAAGTAGACGAAATCCACTGTCCCGGCGAAACAACCCCCTCCTGAAGAGAAGAAGAAAGAAAAGGAATAAAACAAAGACCCCCTGGCTGCGCTAGAAATACCTGTCTATGAAATTTATGACAGGCCTGGTGACAAAGGGCAGCCCTGCTGGATGTCCCAACATGCACACTGGAACAGAAGTCCGACTTAGTGCCGTCAAAATGCGTACCACACGTCCTGCTACTGCTTCTACGAGACTGGATGGCCCTGATACAAGGGCCCCCAAATCGTACTCCTTAGGAGACACCCACCCCACAGGCACCACGAGGAACACAGTTGAAAACCTTACTCCAGGTCCACAAAGACAGTCCGGTGGACCAGTTGAGCAAACATCCCATGACCCTTAGTACCATGCAGAGGGTTTAGAGGTGGTCCAGTGTTCCACGTCCTGGGGACAAAACCACTACTGTGCTCCGACCTGAATCCGAGGTTCGAAGCTATTTGGCCGGAACTCTCCTCTCCAATTCGCTGGCATTAGGCCCTTACCAGGGAAAGCTGAGGAGTGTGGATCCCCCTATAAGTTGGACACACCGCCTCCAGACACCCTTCTTATTAAGGGGCCACACAACCAATCGGTCTGGCAGTCCCAGAGGCACTGTCCCCGACCCTATGCCATGTTGGAAAGATGCATGTCAACCATGACAGCCCCCAACATCCAGGCCGTGATAGAGTAGGCCTAGGGCGGACTTCATCCTCTCATCAGCTCCCGAAGTCCTTCCACCGCAGAGCTTTTTAACCACCTCGGTGACTAGAGCCTTGGTGATGAAAGAGTCCAACCCTGAGTCCCCAGCCTCTGCTTCCACCAGGGAATGCGTGACAGCAGGATTGAGGAGATCCTTGAAGTACTCCTTCCACTGCAGATAATGTTCCAGTCAATTTCAGCAGCTCCCCACCCCAATGTAAACAGTGTTTGCAAAGCGCCTCCTCCTGATGCGCCGGATGGTTTGCCAGAATCACATTGAGGCCAACCGGTAGTCCTTCTTCTGTGCCCCTCTACGTAACTCCTCCCCAGGCCCGTGTTTTTTGTCCCTTCACGGCCTGGGCCGTTGGGACGCTTGCCTCACGGTCCTGTCAGCCGCCTCAGGAGTCACCACAAAGCCAACCCACTGTAGGACTCCTTTCTTCAGCTTGACAGCATCCCTTACCGCCTGAGTGTCCACCACCAGTTTCATGATTGTTGGCCCTGGGGGGGGGGGGGGGGAAAAAAAAACAGGCAACACAGACATTTACGTCGCTAAAGCTACGTGGCGGCAGCATCGACAATAAGACGGCAGATGAGTGATTGTCCACTCGTCAGACTCATATGTCTCCACCGTGGAGGTCCATAATGAACACTACTCAGATATTCAGATCGGGAGGCGCCATTCCTCCCAATTACGCCACATCGCCAACATGATGTCGTTTCCTACAGGTGGGTAAGGGAATGGTGAGGTTGTTGAAGTGTCCCCCAGCAGAAATGAATGGGGTAACAAATTGTTGCCTCGCCCCGGGAGGGGCACTATCTAGCATCTCCAACAGGGACCCCACGACTAAGGCCGGGTGACTCCGCACTACCCGCGTTGGCCCATAGGCCGAAATGACATCAGGGCAGACCTGTCCCCGACCCAGAAGGTGGGATGCGTCACTTTCGTCACTGGGGTAACCCCACACGAGACAGCTTTGAGCTCTGAGGGGCAACACAAACGCACACAACCCCAAACCACGGACCCACCCAGCTCGCCGCCTCTCCCCATGGGCCACTCCAGAGGTGAAGAGAGTCCAGCCTCTCTCAAGGAGCTGGGTTCCAGAGCCCATGCTGTGCGTTGAGGTGAGTCCGACTATTTCTAGTTGATATCTCTCAACCTCCCGCACAAGCTCAGGCTTCTACCGCCCCAGCGAAGTGACATTCCACATCCCTAGAGCAAACCTAAGCATCCGGAGATTGGGCTGTCGAGGTCTCCACCTTCGTCTGCTGCCTGATCCTCTTATACAGATCCAGAATACAGTGTCTGCACAGTTTGACGTTTTTGACATGAATTTAATCACACAGAACAATCAGATGCTGCTGAGCTCTTTTGTCTAGCATGAGCAGGTCAGACTCTCATATGAACAGAGACTAATTTAAATCTGGGCTTCCTCCTCTTCAACCCCTATGATGGTTATGGCGCTCTGTTGTGTCCAAAATCATCTACTTGGTTTTCTCTTCACTGAGGAAACGTTTATTTTCGCACCTTGTTATTAGACACACCAATTGTACATGATGCATCACCACCATCGGGGCCAGTAGCAAGCTGTTTCTGCATATTTCAGGCAAATGTTTTAATAAGTGGCAGTGCAGTCAGTAGGTGAAGAATGTGTATAGGAGAGCACATCAGTGTTAGTGAGGAAATAAAGATATTTACTTCAACAATGGTGTCAGTCTTTTAAAGTTAACCACACAAGACTAACAATGTAGCTGCTTTTTTCTAAGTTTATTTAAACAGACCTGTCTTACTAAATGTCAGAGCTAGTCCCCAACCTCCCTGCTAATTACAATGCTCCTATTAAAACCTATTCTTTAAAACCATTGTTTCAATTTAATTAGCCACCCATGCCTGATTGAATGGCAGTATGACAATAAAAACACATTAACTGCTTGAGTTTAAACATATTATCATTTATTTTAGAATCTTTTTGATCAATCCGTGCATGGCTATTACTCAGTGACATCTGCCGAGTTTGGACGCATGCCCCACACCTCCAAGGTGAATTCAGTGGATCTAAACTTAAAGCATTGCCACAATTTAATCAGCACACTTCACATCTTGTAATATGACTTTATTTTTGTTGCAATGAGATATGTCGACAGCTTTTACTGAGAAATTTGCACACATGGATTTCAAAACGGAGTGCACAGTTTATCACACCTTGCAGATGGATTGCAGAACCTGAGAGCATAGTCATGTAATCAGTCCGCACAGATTCCAAAACTGTGCGCTGTTTAGTAAAGCTGGAGCACGGATTTCCACCGGCTTTGTTTTTTTTTAACCCACAGACACTTGCCAGGCTCTGTAGTTTTCTTTTTAAAACTATCTACACAAAAACTGAGATTTTCCAGAACGGTCTTTCAATTTATTTCATGATCTTTTGGTTTACATTTTATTTTGTTTGCTTTGTATTTTAAGTGGGTTACTATGTTTTGTCATGTTTAGTTATTCACGTTTCATGTATTGATATTGGCTTAGTTTTCCCCCTGAGCCCTGTGTTTCCCATCTGTTTATTCTGTAATCTCAAACCAGTCTCCCTCAGTGGCCCTAGTTCAAGTTCATTCACAGCTGCTGCTCTTTAGTTAATCACTCACCTATTTCCTCTCCCATAATCTCCTCCCCAACATTTATGCTCCTGATTTTCTCTTAACCATCATACATCCTGTTACTTTCTTTGCATTATGAGGATTTGTCTTGTGTATGCTTCGTGTCGTTGTGCCTATATTTACAGTACATTTTTTTTTCATTTTATAAAATCTTGAGAAACATGATCCTGCCTGCTGCCTACCTGTGCTTGGGTCCTTCAGTTTATCACGACACAACGTGACTTTTTGTTGTTTCTTAAAACCAAGAATACACTGCATCATTTCCAGATATTTAACACTTTCTATGAAATAACAACAATTTGAAGAAAGCTATATAAAATGAGCTACAACAACACTTAATTTCCCTTTGGGATGAGTAAAGTATTTTTTGAATTGAATTGAAAAAATAAATAAATAAGAAGCAGGTATGCAAAAAAATTATGTGTGCCATGATGCTATATGTTTCAAAATGTTGCGTATGGGATATCTTCCACATAACAAAAAAACTTTTATTTCAAGAATTTCTTATCTTAGAAAGCGATTTCTGATATGTCATTTCTACATGTATGCAAAGTGAAATCTTTTTTCTTGTTTATTTTTTTTTTAGCAATTTAAGCCTTCCTGAAAGCTGTGGTGTTTAGACTCCACAAACTCATATTGGAATGTGCTTTTGTTTACACAAGTAATGCCTTAAAAATCAGTTTGGGCCACAATATGGTAAGGCGTATTCGTCACTTCCTGTTTTGCACTTGATGGATTGTTTGGTGTGTGAAGGCTCTCTCGTTTGATCTGATTTCTCTCTACTGTGGTATCTCTTACTTTGTTAAATACATAAGCAGTTAACACATATTTTCTGTTGCTGTATTTAAACGTTTGGCACCTCCCGTGTTTTACACGGTTTTTTCGTAGGGGGGTAAGGGGTCGCTAGCTTAGCGTTAGCAGTATCCACCATGCTACCCGTTCTGCTGTTTCTCCTCTGGTCTCCTCTCTCTTGTTTTCTGTGTCAGATGTTTTATTATCCTTGCCCCCGTTAGTGATAATGGTAGTGTAATAAATTAGATTTTTGTAGCTTTGGGGCAAAAGGGGGTCGGATTTTTTTAGGCCCGGCTCCGCGTGTTTGAAAAACCAGGAATTTTGCCGAGGCCCCTTAGCTAGCCGGGGCCACCCAGGGTAGTCCCCGTGCCGTCCTCCCCATACCCCGTGCAGCCGGGATCTCAGGCCGGCTGGGGGCGGTAGTAGGAAACATAGTTCTAGATCTCACCACAGGTCCCATCAAACCCCCCTTTCGTTTCTAATAGATTTTCCCCGCTCAGCGAACCCCGTGAGAAACCAACTCGGTAATTGGTACTCCATATAAAACGTGGGATGAGGGCAACAGCGACCATGTCAAATGTTGCCCGGGGCCAGAACGGGCGCAAAAACCTCTTTAAAACTGCTGGCTAAGGAAAACAAATCGGTAAGTTGTTATTTTCCCCCCGCTGGCGTTAATGACACCCCCATTACGTCAATCGGAGGCACTAAAGTTTGTGTTGCTTCGGTGTGTAATTTTCCAAAACAATGTCGGACTCCGTAATTTTCTCTGGTCCCCTCCCCCCTTTAACCCGTGACACTGTTTAGCCCATCTTCATTCAACCTGGGGTTCTAGTGGGTCCAGAAAAAAATTTTGGGGACATTGATAATTGGGGAAATTTTGGGAAAAACCCGGTTGACCGGGAAAGGACCATCCTCCCAAATAGGATGGGGGAGCTCTTTTTTAGGGAACGGCCGAATTATTGTTCTCCCAAACCTCTGAAACCCCCGGGGTTTAGACCAGGGAAACAGGGTGTATTTAACACTTTCTCCAGTTTGTACGCCCCCACCATTTCCCTTTAAGACAGGTCTCCCCATGGCCAAAATTTGAAAAAGATTAAAAAATTTTCTAAAAGGGGAAATAGGGAAAAATTTAAAAAAAAAACACAACTCGACTAAAAGAAAAATAAAACAATTAAAGTGGGCTTTCTGAACCCAAATCTCCTTTTTAAAAACTTTTCTAGTTGTGACCTGATTTGTGAAACAG
>JAHHUM010001697.1:0-23624 GCA_036173005.1 Crenichthys baileyi | reverse complement strand
GATCTCTCTTTTTAAATTTATCAGCAGAACTCTTGCTGCAGCATTTTGAATCAGCTGAAGGCTTTTAACTGCATTTTGTGGACATCCTGATAGTAAAGAATTACAATAGTCCACCTTGAAGTAACAAAATGCATGGACTAGTTTTTAGCGTCACTCCTGGACAGGATAATTCTAATTTTGGCAATGTTCTGGAGATGAAAAAGGGGAAATCCTAGAAACCTTTTTAATATGGGATTTAAATGACATGTCCTGGTCAAAAATAACACCAAGGGTTTTTTTTACCTTAATATCGGAGGTCAAATTTAATGCCATCCAGGTTAAGTGACTGACTAAGCAGTTTTTTTTTTTAAAGACTCCGGTCAAAGACGACAACTTCTGTCTTGTCTGAATTTAGAAGCAGAAAATTTAAAGTCATCCAAGTTTTTATGTCTTCAAGACATGCTTGTAGTCTATCTAAACTGGTGGGCTCATCAGGATTTATGGATAAGAAAACTGAGTGTCATCAGCGTAACAGTGAAAATTTTTTCTATGCTGCCTGATAATTTTACCTATTGGAAGCATATATATAAAAAGAGAATTGGCCCAAGTACTGAACCCTGTGGTACTCCAAAAATTAACCCTGGATTTTAAAGATGATTTTTTTTACATGAAAAACTGGAATCTGTCAGACAAATAAGATTAAACCAGCCTAGTGCTGTTTCCCTGATCCCTACAGCATATTCCAGCCTTTCTAAGAGAATATTTTGATCGACTGTATCAAATGCAGCACTGAGATCCAAAAGAAACAAGTACAGACACAAGTCCATTATCTGAGGCAATAAGAAATTCATTAGTGACTTTCAGCAGAGCTGTTTCAGTGCTATGATGAGCTCTGAAAAACCTGACTGAAAGTCTTCAAAAAGGTCATTGCTGTGTAAATGCTCACACATTTTTTACCAACTATTTTCTCAAAAATTTTAGATAAGAACGGAAGATTGGATATCGGTCTGTAATTTATTAAGTATTCTCGATCAAGTGAAGGGTTTTTAAGCAAAGGGTTTATTACAGCTACCTTTAAAAGCCTGTGGTACATACCCATTTACTAAAGATAAAAATCATATCTAAAATGGGGCTGGTAATCAGAGGAACATTCCTTTAAATTTGGTTGGGATTGGGTCTAAAATACAAGTTGAAGGTTTAGATGAAGCTAATATTTCTGATAACTCAGGAAACTCCACAGGATCGAAACAGTCCAAACACAGATCAGGTTCTACAGTTTTCTTCCAATGTTTTTCACTTGTTGAGGATGAAGTTTATCTCTGGGAGAATGTCAAAAATTTTCTTCTTAATAGAATCAATTTTATTTTGGAAGAATCCCCTAAAAATCATGACTGCTGAGAGCTAAGGAATGGTGGGCTCAAAAGAGCTATGACTCTGTGTAAGTTTAGCAACTGTATTAAAGAGAAACCTAGGATTATTCTCGTTCTCTTCTATTAAGGATGAGAAATAAGCTGTTCTAGCTTGGTGAAGTGTCTTTTTAAAAAACGTAGGCTATTTTTTCCAGATTTTAAGTAGGAATCCTCTAGGTGTGTAGAGCGCCATTTTCGCTCAATTTTCTAACATTGTGCTTTAAAGTACGCAGCTCTGAATTAAACCCAGGGAGCCTGACTCCTATGAATAATTTCCTTCTTTTTCAAGGGGGGCTGCATTGTCTAATGCACCACGCAATGATGAAGTAACACTCTGAAAAGAGAATCAATTTTGTGAAGGAGAGAAACAAAATTATTGCCCTCCACTCTGTTTTCGTGATAATGAGCAATTAAAAGTGGAACAGATTCTTTAAAGGTTGTTACAGCATCGTCTGATAATGATCTACTATAATGAAATTTTCTTTCAGGTGTGGAGTACTCGGTTAAATTAACTCAAAGGTTATTAAAAAAATGGTTCAGACAGGCACAGGGTTGTGAGAACAATATTGTAAATGTCTGTACACTCAATGCCATATGTCAGCACAAGGTCCAGAGAATGAAGACAAACGTGGGTAGGTTTGTTAATGTTTTGAGTAAAGCAATTGAGTCTAAGATACCATTAAAGGCTATATTTCAGCTATCACTTTCAGTGTCAACAGAAATGTTAAAAATCCCCCCACTATAATAACTTTATCTGTATTTCAACACTAAATCAGACAAAAGGGTCTGAAAAACGAATCTATAAATTGAGAGTAGGGCCTGTTGGGACGGTACAAAAACAACAAACAGAAGTGGTTTTAGTGCTTTGCAATTTGGATGAGGAAAACTGAGGATTAAATATTCAAAAAGAGTTTGTAGCTATTGATTGGTCTGGGACTAATCAATAATCGGACTGAAAGATGGTCTGTACTCTCCCTCCTCGCCCAGTATTTCGAGGAATGTGAAAATTTAAATAATTAGTAGGAGTTGACTCATTTATAGTAATAAATCCTCTTGCTGCAGCCAGGTTTCTGTGAGGCAAAATAAATTCATCTGATTGTCACAAATCAGGTCCATAACTAGCAAAGTCTTTGAAGAGAGAGATTTTATGTTCAGTAAGCCACATTTAATTGTTTTATTTTATTTTTAGTCTGAGTTGTGTTTATTTTTATGAGATTTCCTTGATTTCCTCTTTTTTAGATAATTTTTTAATCTGTTCAATTTTGGCCGTGGGCGAGACACTGTCTTAATAGGGTAATGGGTGGGTAGCAGTACAGAAGCTGCAGAGAGCGGAGTGTTAAACTACGACCCTGTTTCCTGGTCTGAACCCTGGGTTGTCAGAGTTTTGAGAACTAATAAATTCGGCCAGATTCGTAGAAAGAAGAGCTGCCCTATCCAAAGTGGGATGGATGCCGTCTCTCCGGATCAGACCAGGTTTTCCCCAAAATGTTTTGCCAATTATCAATGTAGCCCACATCGTTTTTCTGGGGACACCACCTAGACAGCCAGCGGTTTGAATGACAGCATGCGGCTAAACATGTCGTCACTGGTCAGATCGGGGAGGGGACCAGAGAAAATGACGGAGTCCGACATTGTTTTGGCAAACTTCACACACCGAAGCAACATTAACTTTAGCGACCTCCGATTGACGTAACGGGTGTCATTAACGCCAGCGGGAATAACAATCTTACTGTATTTACACTTATCCTTAGCCAGCAGTTTCAGGTAGGATTTGATGTTGCCCGTTCTGGCCCCTGGCAGACATTTTAACTATGGTCGCTGGTGTCTCTAGTGCCACATTTCTGACTATGGAGCTGGCAATTACCAGAGTTGCTTCTCAGCGGGTGTGTCGCTGAGCGGGGAAAAAATCTATTAGAAACGCAGACGGTTGGTGGTGACCTGTGGGGCTGAGATCTAGGAACTATGCTTCCTGTGTACCGTCACCCAGCCGGCCTGAGATCACGGCTGCGCGGGCTCTGCCGGAGGACTGCTACGGGAGCTACCCTGGTGGGCTCCGCGCTGGCTAAGGGGCCTCGGCTATCCTGTCGGTTTTTCAAACAGCGCGGAGCCGGCTCCAATTCCGACACCCTCGCTCCAAAGCTACAAAAATGCATACATTTATTACACGTACGTATCACTAAAGGAGGCAGAGGAGTAACTGAACATCTGACACAGAGAGCAAGAGAGAGGAGGAGACTCAGAAGAGAAACAGCAGAACGGGTAGCCAGGTGGAGATTAAAGCTAACGCTAAAAGCTAGCGACCCCTATACCACTACTAGAAAAAACCGTTGTAAAACACGGAGATAGAGTCACCAAAACGTTAAATACAGCAACAGAAAGTATGTGTTTTAGTGCTTATTATGTATTATAACAATTAAGAGATATCAAAGTAGAGAGAAATCAGATCAAACGAGAGAGCCTTCACACACCAAACAATCCACCGAGTGCAAAACAGGAAGTGACGAATACGCCTTACCACGCCTCCAACAACAGGAGGATTCCACCAGTAGCATAACTCACTCCTCTCCCCTATCCCCCTTTCTGTGGCATGTGGGAAGGAAGAGCACTTTGTACAGACATGAGTGATAAACAATACAAAAGTTTTCAAACCCTAACACGATCCTTGTGATTGATTGAGCTTTATTACACAGACAACACTTTTTGCTGCAGATAGACAGAACTCACTGGAGCTGACTTGAAAGTGGTTTATGGGTTGCTTAGAAATTTGGAGCTCTGCAAGTGTTTGCACCTCTAAGCACACACACACACTTTCACACACCGCCAATCCATGCTGCGGGAATCAGACATCAGTTTTATCTCATCAGATTGGAATGATATTAATTGTGTTGCAGCAACCAGTCTAAAGAAGCTCAGTGAATCTGTAGCGGTTGGAAAAAATCCGGGCAAACTTGGTAAAATGAGACCATGTTTAATAACTTCAACACTTTTTCCCACATATAATGTCAAATTTATCCTTTGCAACACATCTGAAAAACAGTTGGAGAGGAAAATTAAAAAAGGGCAACAACCTGGTTGCATTATTGTGTAAACCTTTCCACTTTCCACTCCAAGTCCCTCTGATTATGTATGAAGGAGCTTCCACATAATTTCACTGCTTAACCAAAACAGATCTGTTTAAATTCAGAGGAAGCACGCAGGACAAATCAGACTCAGGCTTATCTTTATTGTCATTCAACAAATCCATATCTGGACTTCTAGATTTCATTGCAATGGCTCAGGAAAAGTGCAAAATTAGCAAAATTGCATCAAAACTAACTGTAAGTGTTAGGTTGATGAATAATACATTGATCTTTATCATTATCACTCATATATATATATTTCATGTTATTCTAAAGTCACATCTGCAGATGTGACTCTGTGTTCTGGAACAGTCTGTACTGAGATTGTTACTCTGGTCTGTAAATTGCACTGCTTCTGTATCTACTCCACAGCGGAGAATCCCTGAATTCCATTCATACTCCTTTTGTGTAACCTTGAATGTCTGTTCACTCTTCTGTATAATAAAACCTGTCGAGAAATCACTTTGTAGTCCACTATGTGATTACCCTCGCAGCGAGCAGAAAACTAAGAGCCTCTGCGTCGTTCCTTCTGAGTTGACAGCTGGCCTGAACTGATCATTCATTCACATATAAATATTCCCAACATTCAATTGGTCCTTAAGAGCGGAATAAAGAACAAATTATTAATTATATTTTTGTGTTTTACAGTGAACTGGGGATCCCGGAGGAACCGCCTGACGCCGAGGGAAGCGTTACCGCACCGGCACTCCTAGGCTCGGTGGCTGAAAGTCCCGGTGTGTGAATTTGCATCAGGCCAGTAATTTACTGCTTCGCTCGACGCCCGGTGGCTTCTGGGGTCCAGAGTCACTGAAGTCAGCTCAGAGGTAAGACAGTTTAATGTTGTATGTGTGAAAGGAAGAGTCAAGAGTGATAACTGGTAACTAAAAGGTTATAGTTAACCGCAAGCAACTAAAAAATTAGAGCCATTAAACCAGATAAAAAGGAAGGAAACTGGTAGCAAACAGGTTAAGGATTAGCCACAAGTAATCCGGGGGAAAAAATAAGACTACCAAAGACGTACGTAATAATAATAACAAGGATAAAAGAGCTCTAAACGTATGAATGTGGGTGTGTGAGTGAAATGAACTGAACTGTTTTGTGTAACATTGGAGGACTAAGTGATTAAAGGAGTCCTAGGTTGACTCCACTAGTCCTGCGTTTTTTATTTTACCTGAATAGAAAGACGTACTTGGCGATTTGGGAGACAAAGGACGGGTTTCATCCCTGAAAATTAACACCGCTGCGTGATTAGTGCGCAGTTGAAGGGCGTGTTAATGTCCTCTCCTTAATCTCATGCCAGTGAATTTCTACTCAGGACATTCATAGTCTTTTCAACAAATCTAATTAAAAATGGGAAAAAAACAAAGCTAGTATAAAGATTTAGAAGGTGATGTAAAATTTATGCAAAATTATGTGAAGGGTGCAGGACGAATATGTCATAAATGGAACAATAAACATGGATTCTTAGGAAAACTTAGGAAAACAAAGGATATTTTAAAGTTACAAACAGATTAAAACAAAAAGATGAATTAAAAACAGCAAGAGCAGCCTTTAACATAGCCATAATACTGAGGCCTTATGAAAAACACAGGGAAATAATTCCATATTTGGCTCAGATTGTGTGAATTCTTGATTTTCTCCTCTTTGACAGAAGTTAAAGTTCAGCTCTGTGAAACGATCTTGAAAAAAACAAAAACATGCAGCTGCCTGAAAGCAAAGATAAAACTTCTGCACACAGCAGAAGCCTGTCTCTGCTGAGAGATGAAGATTGTAACTCTACCCTGCATGTGTCAAACTCAAGGTCCGCGGGCCAAAATCGGCCCCCAGAATTTTATGTGATTCTCTAAAAAAGTAGAGCCTTTTATATGGTAATTGTGCGCTTGAATGTTATTTGTCAAAACAATAGCAGTTAGGTCTACATTCTGCCACAATCTGCCTTTTGAAAATGTTTTGAATCTTGCTCTTTATGAATACAAAAAGAAAAAATTGGCTAAAGTCTGCAGACACAAAATTAACCTGGATTGAAGCTCTAACTATGTTTAGTTAATCTGAGATCCTCTCCAAATGCAACATTATATGTCAGTCTACATGACATACTAACAACTTCACCTCCTGGTATAAATAAAGAGAATGATTGAATATGTGAAATAAAACAATGATGACAGTTTTTTCAACAGGTGATGCTCATCAAGAAGGAAGACAGTGGATTGCAGTGTTCCTAGGAAATGCAGCTCATTCATAAAAATAAATTTTTCTCCTATAGGTGGAACTTTTGCTGACTAATCATAGGCTGGATCTATGAAGCATTATGTGCAAAGACCAAATGAACAAGGTTCTGACTGACTTATGAACCTCACTGACCTGACTGATAACATGACACCCAACAGACAACACTTTTAAGGTGGACCCCACTAAGACCACCTTATTGATCCTTGGTGAATAAAAAAGAATTGAAGCGTTCAAAACAGACCTAGTGGAACAAAAGGGGTTATGAGGAAATGATGTGCATTTTAAGATTAATAGAAGTCAAATTATGTTCAAATCTTTGCAAATAAAATTACTCTGACAGAAAAGTAAGTGAGTAGTGTGTATATGTGTGTGAATGGGAATGACTGATTTCATTGTAATGCATCTTTAAGGGACCTTAAAAGCGCTAATAAAGGTCTGATGTTCTGATGATTATTGCCAAACTTATATCTCAATAAAGTTTCCAGAATCTTTTCCAAAAAATTATATAGAGATAGCAAAGGTTCTACCTGTATTGAAAGCTCATAGACAGGTCTTCAGTTGTTCACAATTCTTTTACAAACAGGGTAATCAAACACTTTAATGTGGCCAATGTCTGTATTTTGTCTGTCTGTTTTTGTGAAATAAATGTCTGTTTCATGATATGTAAAAATTAGGGTATATGTGCACAATAATTAAAGGACTACAAGAGCAAGTCTGAATCATAATAATATTAGGTCAGTTTCTTTTTTATGGTAAAACAAAAAGGATTTTAACGTTGGTTTGTTGATGTTTAGAATTTTTTCCAGTCAGGTTTATAATGATCGAATTTAGACTCAAATTTAAATACAAGATGAAATGAACCTTAATAGAATTAATGGACTGAAACTGAAAATAGAGAAAATTTGAGTTAATTGAAACAAACTTTAGTTACTTGAAACTAAATACAAAGCTGACTGAAAACTGTACGGTGTATCTATAAAACTGGTTAAGACACAAACTAAGATTATAAGATTATAATATGCCCTTCATTTTGTGTTCATCAGTGCTGCAGGAAATCAGAGGCTCACAACCTCACTTTGCCTGTCACAATACAGGAACCAGAACAGGATTAACATGTCAGGCTCCAGTTCTATCATTGGCCAAAAATGCCCAGTAATCTTCTGGGAAGAGATTTGATGCACAAAAAATTAAACATAAGTATAGTTTCTACAAGCACAGGCATGGAAAGCAGTGGCTTAGGAAGACATTTTAGTAGCAAGGGGGTTGTCAGAACCCCCCCACTACTACTGGTCCTATGATTTAGGTCCCACTCCCACTGCCAGAGAAACTGTTAAGAAAAAACCAGGGAAAAACAAATCTCCTCTCAAGGCAAACAATGAGGGAGGAAGAGCTACATGTTCCCATGAGATACATACATTCCACAGGCCCCAGACAAAAATATGATGACCTCTTTTAATAGACAAGAAGAGCAATCAGTCACAATACAACATTTGTATGTGAACTCCATTACAGGAATGTCCGCAGCATCCATAAATATTATCAGAAAACAATTTACAAATGTTTTACAGGCCTCACTCCCAACATAGCATTAACAAAGTCTGCACAAGCACAATGGAAAGACTTAGGTCAGTTTTGTACAACAAGCACAGCAAGGAAAATATGTCCAGACAGCCTCTCCAGACTGGAAGGAAGATTTGAGGACAGGAATATTAAAGCTCACTCTAGGATGGAGAGTCAGGTGCAAACAAAAAACACATTTAGATGAATCAGAGTTGACACGAACAATACCTAACTCAGGAGGGAGATAATGATAATACACCCCACCCTGGAAGACATCCCTCTGACCCATGGTCAACATCCCATACAGATGTAGGGCTTATAAAAGACTTCCACCCTACAAAGTTAAAGCTTAAGTCAGGGGACAGACGTCCACTGGTTCGCCAGTAAGTATCCATTAAGACTGAGGCTGAAGAAGGAATCAAACCAGTAATTCAAGACATGTTAAAATCAGGCATTTTGAGAAAAGCGCCTGAAGCCACATGTAACACACCCATATTTCCTGTACAAAAGGCACATACAGGGAAATGGAGAATGGTGCAAGATTTAAGGCCTATAAATGAAATAGTGGAAACATGCGGCACCAGATGTCCCCAAACCCACACTCTGTTGCCACTCATTAACCCCAGATAAAACATTTTTCAGTGGTTGATTTAATTAATGCCTTTTTCTCAGTGCCTCTGCACAAGGACTCACAACATCTGTTTGGTTTTCAGTATAGGGGACAGAAATATACATATACACTCCTACCGCTGGGTTTCAGTGAAAGTCCCCATGTATACACACAAGCACTGAGATATTCTATGAGCACTTGTCCCACACCAAAGCACAGTCAGATCCTGCTGTATGTGGATGATATTTTGATAGCCTCAGATACCAAAGAACATTGTGAAGAAGCCACTATCATAGTGTTAAAACATCTACATGACACAGGCCATAAAGCATCAAAAAGTAAGCTCCAGTTTTGTAAAACAGAAGTGGTATACTTAGGACATGTCTTGTCTCAGCATGGCAGGAAGCTGCTAGATAGCAGAAAACAAACAATACAGGAAGCACCAAAACCTAAAACTAAGCAACAGATGATGTCTTTCCTAGGTTTATGTAACTTTTGTAGAGAGTGGTTGCCAGATTATGCAGTCCCCTACAATCAGTGATATATGGGAAAGATTCAATTCAATTCAGTTTCAATTCAGTTTATTTATATAGCGCCAATTCACAACACATGTCGTCTCAAGGCACTTCACAAAAGTCAGGTACATACATTCCAATTAATCTTAATCATTGAACAGTGCAGTCAGATTCTGTTATTTATTCAAATCGGATAAAAAGTTTTTCTATCTAAGGAAACCCATCAGATTGCATCCAGTCAGTGACTTGCAGCATTCACTCCTCCTGGATGAGCATGTAGAGACAGTGGACAGTCACTGGCGTTGACTTTGCAGCAATCCCTCATACTGAGCATGCATGTAGCGACAGTGGAGAGGAAAAACTCCCTTTTAACAGGAAGAAACCTCCAGCAGAACCAGAACCGGGCTCAGTGTGAGCAGCCATCTGCCACGACCGACTGGGGGTTAGAGAGAACAGAGCAGAGACACAAAGAGAACAAAGAAGCAGTGATCCAGGAGTACTTTCTATGGGAAGGAAAAGTAAATGTTAATGGATGTAGCTCCTTTAGTCGTTTCACCTAGAAAGAAAGAACAGATAAACTCTGAGCCAGTTTTCAATGTTAGAGTCTGAAAGAGAGCACATAGAGTTAGTTACAGTAAAAGCTCAGTCAGTAGCTATGTCTAGGAGAGAGAAAGGGTTAAACACTGAAAGACAGGGCCATGTGGATCATCGGTAGAGGGTGAGCATTAAGTTGTTGCCACCAGAAGCTTGGAGGATTCCCCTCTCCAGAAAGGTGTTACAGGTAGACACAGAGTCAGGCCAGGTGTAGCTTCTAGGAAGAGAAAAGAGAGAACAAAGTTAAAAGCTGAAATAACAGCAAATAATGCAAAATTGGAGAGTAGTGTGAGAATGTAGCGAAGAGGGTGAAAGTGGTCATAATGTCCTCCAGCAGCCTAAGCCTATAGCAGGATAACTACAGAGATAGTTCAGGATAACCTAACCCACTCTAACTATATGTTTTATCAAAAAGGAAAGTTTTAAGCCTAGCCTTAAAAGTAGACAGTTTGTCCATCTAGAGCCCACTGATGGCCATTGTTATACTAAAAACCACAACGATTGGGATACCTCTCTCTGTCAGATTGACCATAACCATTGGAAAAGAGAAGGGGTCATACAGGTAGCAGAAATGGAGGGTGTGTTTGCACCTCAACCGTAACTGAGCCGGTTTAGGCTAAACCTGACTCCCCCTTACTCCATCCAACAAGGGGAGAAGAAGACGGAGGTAAAATAAGGGAGATAGTTCAGGATAACCTAAGCCACTCTAACTATAAGCTTTATCAAAAAGGAAAGGTTTAAGCCTAGCCTTAAAAGTAGACAGGGTGTCCGCCTCACAGACTAAAACTGGGAGCTGGTTCCACAGGAGAGGATCCTGATAACTAAAGGATCTGCCTCCCATTCTACTTCTAGAGACTTTAGGAACCACTAGTAAACCTGCAGTCTGAGAACGAAGTGCTCTGTTAGGAACGTATGGAACAATCAGATCTCTGATGTATGATGGAGCTAGATCATTAAGGGCTTTATATGTGAGGAGGAGAATTTTAAATTCTATTCTGGATTTAACAGGGAGCCAATGAAGGGAAGCTAAAGTAGGGGAAATATGATCTCTCTTTTTAATTTTCATCAGAACTCTTGCTGCAGCATTTTGAATCAGCTGAAGGCTTTTAACTGCATTTTGTGGACATCCTGATAGTAAAGAATTACAATAGTCCAGCCTTGAAGTAACAAATGCATGGACTAGTTTTTCAGCGTCACTCCTGGACAGGATAATTCTAATTGTGGCAATGTTCTGGAGATGAAAAATGGAAATCCTAGAAACCTGTTTAATATGGGATTTAAATGACATGTCCTGGTCAAAAATAACACCAAGGTTTTTTACCTTAATATCGGAGGTCAATTTAATGCCATCCAGGTTAAGTGATTGACTAAGCAGTTTCTTTTTTAAAGACTCCGGTCCAAAGACAACAACTTCTGTCTTGTCTGAATTTAGAAGCAGATAATTTAAAGTCATACAAGTTTTTATGTCTTCAAGACATGCTTGTAGTCTATCTAACTGGTTGGGCTCATCAGGATTTATGGATAAGTAAAGCTGAGTGTCATCAGCGTAACAGTGAAAATTTATTCTATGCTGCCTGATAATTTTACCTATTGGAAGCATATATATAGTAAAGAGAATTGGCCCAAGTACTGAACCTTGTGGTACTCCACAATTAACCCTGGAGTTTAAAGATGATTTATCATTTACATGAACAAACTGGAATCTGTCAGACAGATAAGATTTAAACCAGCCTAGTGCTGTTCCCCTGATCCCTACAGCATATTCTAGCCTTTCTAAGAGAATATTATGATCGACTGTATCAAATGCAGCACTGAGATCTAACAGAACCAGTACAGACACAAGTCCATTATCTGAGGCAATAAGAATATCATTAGTGACTTTCAGCAGAGCTGTTTCAGTGCTATGATGAGCTCTGAAACCTGACTGAAACTCTTCAAACAGGTCATTGCTGTGTAAATGCTCACTATTTTCTCAAGAATTTTAGATAAGAACGGAAGATTGGATATCGGTCTGTAATTTATTAAGTCATCTCGATCAAGTGAAGGTTTCTTAAGCAAAGGTTTAATTACAGCTACCTTAAAACCCTGTGGTACATACCCATTTACTAAAGATAGATTAATCATATCTAAAATGGGGCTGGTAATCAGAGGGAACACTTCCTTAAATAATTTGGTTGGGATTGGGTCTAACATACAAGTTGAAGGTTTAGATGAAGCTAATATTTCTGATAACTCAGGAAACTCCACAGGATCAAAACAGTCCAAACACAGATCAGGTTCTACAGTTACTTCCAATGTTGTCTCACTTGCTGAGGATGAAGTAATCATCTTCGGGAGTATGTCAAAGATTTTCTTCTTAATAGAATCAATTTTATTTTGGAAGAATCCCATAAAGTCATGACTGCTAAGAGCTAAGGGAATGGATGGCTCAACAGAACTGTGACTCTGTGTAAGTTTAGCAACTGTATTAAAGAGAAACCTAGGATTATTCTTGTTCTCTTCTATTAAGGATGAGAAATAAGCTGCTCTAGCTTGGTGAAGTGTCTTTTTATACAACAGTAGGCTATTTTTCCAGATTAAGTAGGAATCCTCTAGGTGTGTAGAGCGCCATTTTCGCTCCAATTTTCTAACATTGTGCTTTAAAGTACGCAGCTCTGAATTAAACCAGGGAGCCTGCCTCCTATGAATAATTTCCTTCTTTTTCAAGGGGGCTGCATTGTCTAATGCACCACGCAATGATAAAGTAACACTATGAACAAGAGAATCAATTTGTGAAGGGGAAGACACAAAATTATTGCCCTCCACTGTGTTTTTCTGTGATAATGAGCAAATTAAAAGTGGAACAGATTCTTTAAAGGTTGTTACAGCATCGTCTGATAATGATCTACTATAATGAAATTTTCTTTCAGGTGTGGAGTACTCGGTTAAATTAAACTCAAAGGTTATTAAAAAATGGTCAGACAGCACAGGGTTGTGAGAAAATATTATGTCTTTACACTCAATGCCATATGTCAGCACAAGGTCCAGAGAATGAAGACAAACGTGGGTAGGTTTGTTAATGTTTTGAGTAAAGCCAATTGAGTCTAAGATACCATTAAAGGCTATATTTAAGCTATCACTTTCAGTGTCAACATGAATGTTAAAATCCCCCACTATAATAACCTTATCTGTATTTAACACTAAACCAGATAAAAGGTCAGAAAACTGATCTAAAAATTGAGAGTAAGGGCCTGGTGGACGGTACAAAACAGCAAACAGAAGTGGTTTTAGTGCTTTGCAATTTGGATGAGGAAAACTAAGGATTAAATATTCAAAAGAGTTGTAGCTATTGATTGGTCTGGGACTAATCAATAAATCGGACTGAAAGATGGTTGCTACTCCTCCTCCTCGCCCAGTATTTCGAGGAATGTGAAAATTTAAATAATTAGTAGGAGTTGACTCATTTATAGTAACATAATCCTCTTGCTGCAGCCAGGTTTCTGTGAGGCAAAATAAATCAATCTGATTGTCATAAATCAGGTCACTAACTAGCAAAGTCTTTGAAGAGAGAGATCTTATGTTCAGTAAGCCACATTTAATTGTTTTATTTTTCTTTTCAGTCTGAGTTGTGTTTATTTTCATGAGATTTTCCTGATTTCCTCTTTTATATAATTTTTTAATCTATTCAATTTTGGCCGTCGGCAAGACACTTTCTTAATAGGGTAATGGGTGGGTAGCAGTACAGAAGCTGCAGAGAGGAGTGTTAAACTACGACCCTGCTTCCTGGTCTGAACTCTGGGTTGTCAGAGGTTTGGAGAACTAATAAATTCGGCCAGATTCCTAGAAAGAAGAGCTGCTCCATCCAAACTGGGATGGATGCCGTCTCTCCGGATCAGACCAGGTTTTCCCCAAAATGTTTGCCAATTATCAATGTAGCCCACATTGTTTTCTGGACACCACCTAGACAGCCAGCGGTTGAATGACAGCATGCGGCTAAACATGTCATCACTGGTCAGATCGGGGAGGGGACCAGAGAAAATTACGGTCAGACATTGTTTTGGCAAACTTACACACCGAAGCAACACTAACTTTAGTGACCTCCGATTGACATAACCGGGTGTCATTACCGCCAGCGTGAATAACAATCTTACTGTATTTACGCTTATCCTTAGCCAGCAGTTTCAGGTATGATTTAATGTCGCCCGTTCTGGCCCCTGGCAGACATTTGACTATGGTCGCTGGTGTCTCTAGTGCCACGTTTCTGACTATGGAGCTGGCAATTACCAGAGTTGGCTTCTCAGCGGGTGTGTCGCTGAGCGGGGAAAATCTATTAGAAACGCAGACGGGTTGGTGGTGACCTGTGGGCTGAGATCTAGAACTACGCTTCCTACGTACCGTCACCCAGCCGGCCTGAGATCCCGGCTGCGCGGGGTCTGCTGGAGGACTGCTACGGGGAGCTACCCTCGGTGGCTCCGCGCTGGCTAAGGGGCCTCGGCTATCTGCTGGTTTTTCAACAGCGCGGAGCCGGGCCTCCAAATCCGACACCCTCGCCTCCAAAGCTACACGTACCATTATCACTAAAGGAGGCAGAGGAGTAACTGAACATCTGACACATAGAACAAGAGAGAGGAGATTTAGAGAGAAACAGCAGAACGGGTAGCCATGGTGGAGCTAAAGCTAACGCTAAGCTAGCGACCCCTTACCACTACTAGAAAAAACCGTGTAAAACACGGAGAGTCTTCAAACGTTAAATACAGCAACAGAAAGTATGTGTTTTAACGTGCTTATGTATTATAACAAGTAAGAGATATCACAGTAGAGAGAAATCAGATCAAACGAGAGAGCCTTCACACACCAAACAATCCACCGAGTGCAAAACAGGAAGTGACGAATACGCCTTACCACGCCTCTTCACAGCATGTATTCCACCATGTATTCCCAACAGCATGTATTCCCAACAGTAAGTGAAAGTAGAAATAAAAATATCCAGGAAAAAGACAAATAATCTCAAAAATACAAAAAAGGTGTACACATACCGTAAAACTGCATGAAGGTTCATTTCATTAGGTCAACTGATGAGCTCTTTCCTTTCTAAGGACACACTGCTGATTGCATCGAGTCACTGACTTTACAGCAATCCCTCCCCTGAACAAGCATGTGGCGACAGTGGACAGTTGATTGATTTGCTCTCTTGCTCCTGAAACTTTCAGTACATGTTACACCATTAGATCAGTGGTTCTCAAACCTTCTTTAACAAATACAGCCTCAGTACATACCAAGCTTTCCAAGTAACCACCACACTGAAAGACCTGCTTAAACGTGTCACAACAGGACTTTTTTAGTTTGATGTGTTAAATCAAAAAAGCAAAATAAGAAAAAAAGACAGGTTCTTGTCCACTGACACTCTCTGGTTGGTTGGATGGGCCAGTTTATTTCTGTCTTGTACCTTGAAAACTGACATTTCCTTATTTGTAGTTGAAGGAAAAATAAATCAAAGGTTTTTAAAAGTGTGAACTCTGGGTTGGAAAGTCCAATGTTTCTCACCAACCCCAGCCTCAAAGTCCAATATGGCTCAAAGAAAAAACTATGCAAACGCAGCAAAATTAGAGAATTTCAGGCACTTTCTACCTAATTGCATTGTTTATATGCACACTAAGCTCCTTCAGTGAACATGCTGCTCCAAAATGTGAAAGTACAAGCTTCTGTTAAGTTGTTCTTCTCCACTCTCGCCACATACCTGCTGAAGAGAAACTATTGCTGCAAAGTCAATGATGCAATCAGTTGAACTTCCTTGGACAACTTTCTGCTAATTGGACTTTGACAGGATATGACTGTGTTACAAAGCGGAAATGTATGTCATTAAATTTGAATCTGTCCATATGATCGGGTTGATTTCAGTATAAACAGTTTGGGTCTGTTTGACTCTAAAGGACCTTGAGGGAAAAATTGTTCTAAATTGCCTCCTTATAAATGAACTGCACTGCATTGAAAAGGCAGAAATATACATATGGTGTTGACCATATCACATTGCTTTTTGAACTGGGTCATCTGGGGCAAGTTGGGTTAGATGTATTCCCCAGATCCAGGTTCTAACCTTTGGTCTAAAAGGAATACAGTAGATGAAGCCTGCAGTACAGGTTCCTGGTTCACTGTTATCTGCCTTATTAAATTCAATTCATAACTTCTTGACGTTTTTCTCATTAGGCTTCTCTTTAAAGAAGTTTCTGATGAAGCAAAGATCAACGTAACTCCGTGTGTACTAAGTCCAGTCAGAGAGAAAAAAAAGCTCAGAGCAGAAAAGGTTCAGACAAGAAACTTGTTAACCAACTGAGAAGCTGCACAACTTGATTTCATGCATATCTGTTGTAATCACTGCAAACCTTTAAGTGTTGGCTGAACTTTCACTGTGGTATGAACAGAGGAAGGTAAAACATGTCCCTGCGGTGTAAAATCAGCGTGTCATATCGGCTTTAGGGAACTTGTTTGCTTACTCACTCTAAGACGCTTTTCAGTAAGTTATGAATATTTTCCCTTGGTGCATTTTTGCCAACCCACACCTCCATTCCTCTGAAGCTGCCACACCTTGATGAGATTCCTGATGGTGGGGTTTGATAAGAACAGGTGAAATAATCACTGCAGCTGCCAAGAGAGCCTTTCTAAAAGTTTTAGGTTTAACAATGTGCTCTTTGTTTTGCAAGATGCATTATATATATGACAGTAATGCAGTGCTCAGGAAATTATTACATGTGATTTTTGGAGGGTTTTCTTGGTTTAAATGGGATTTCTTAATGAGCTTTTAATGACAATTATGGTTTTGAGATGAGTTTTCAGTTACGGTCAATGTCCTGCCTGAGGCTGACCATAATATGAAACTCATTAGTTTTAACCTCGAACATGAATTATTTGATGACAGCTGAAATAAATTAGAGGTTTACATTATCTAAAAGCTTTTCCTGATCCCACCTGCTATCCAGGAAACTTCACTGAAAATGTGCAAACTCATCCCATAATATCAGTGCAGACCTGCAAAAACAACCTGCAAGAATATAAACCAAAGGTTTACAGAACATGTGAGTAGAAATGCTCGGGTGGGTTTTATGTGACTGTGTAACAACAAGTGACACGTCAACTTTACTTATAGATGACCTTTAAGAAGGGACAGAAATCGAATGTTTCCAGTAAAAACGTCCAAGAACGGAAGGTAGAGTACAGAGAGAGGCTGCAAGATTATACCATGCTTTCATTATTTCAAAAATAACTAAAAACCAAACTAAAAAGGTTTTATTGAACAACTGGACCAAAAATGTATCACCAAAAGGCAGCGTGAAGCAGAAAACATAGCGATGCTGAGAACCTCAATTAGTGCATGAGAAAAGCAGAAAAAACAGCTCTGCTCACTTTATGATGTTTCTGCTTTAAAATGGACAAAATAAAAAATAGTGAACGTGATATTTAAGTTGAATGACATCAACATGTTTGAACCAGTGAGAAAATTGAAGCCTTCTGCGCTCATGTCCTCAGAGTGCCTCATCACCTTCATATGAAGCTGCCTCAGCCTGACTTCACACTATAAAATAGAAAACCAGACATACCCATGCAGCTTTAAACATGCACCTTGTTTGATTCGGCCATGAATGTTTAAATAAGGAAGGGGATGATGGCAGGAAGAGGTCCTTGTTCTTTCTACTTCAGCCTCTCTGTTACAGTAAGAAGCAGAAAATGTTAACAGATACAGAGTTAGGATGAAAACATAAATAAAAGGAGATCATTATCAGGACTCTGTAGGACTGGACTTATTCAGTCATTTTATTCAGGTGTGCTGGACCGGACCGGACCAGGGACACCATGGTCTAAAAGCTGCAGGACATCAGCCTTCCTGGACTGGAGTTTAAGACCACTGACACAAACCATAAAGCAGCCTGAAATGATTATTTTTAGGTAACATCTACAGCTTATGTTAAAGTTAGCATGCTAACAACAACTTTGGCATGGTCCAATCAGCATGCCGATGCAAACTCACTACATTAAATGAGTAGTAGAAGCTCTTTGTCCCTGAGTGCATTTATTAAACTGTAATCTTTTTGGAGTGATGGCTTCTTCCTCTCTGAGTGGCCTTTCAGCCCATGTTGGTACAGGACCTGTTTCACTGTTGATCATAACTTTCTCTTACCAGGTTCAGCAGCATCTTCACAAGCTCTTTAGCTTTTGTTCTGGGTTTTCGCACCAGAACCCGTCTCCTTCCTGGATAGTGTAACGGCTGAATGTTCCCATGATGTGGAACCTACAGGCATCTGGAGATTGGACCCAAGGTTGAACCAGATATGTGGAGGTCCACAGTACCATTCCGGATATCTTGGCTGATTTGTTTGGGTTTTCCTTGAAGTCACTCCAGGAAGCAGTCTCTTGACTTAAAATACATCTACAGCACAGGTGTTCCTCCTATTATCTCAAATTAACAAATTGCAAATTAACACTTCAGAAGCTTGCAAGATTTGAAGAAAGTTCAAACAGTTCTCAAAAAATTGCCCTCTCCCAGTCTGTCATTTGGCAAATAGAAATAATTTAGTTTGTCCTAAATTAAATAAACAGGAAGCGTTTAGCATGATTTCCTGTCAGACGGGGAGGAGGAAAAGGTGAAGTGTGTTTTTATACAGGGGATATAAATATCTGGTTTTAGCTGCAGACGTGTCTTCAAATTACTGAAACTAGTAAAATTACTTAAACAAGACCTGAGTGAGGTCACATTTTGCAGGGAATCCAGTTTTCCTAACACCGAGTCCATGCAGAAGTTGACCTGCATGCAGAGAAGCCTGTGATTGGGAGGCTGTTTATTGGCCCTGTGGTGGTGATGATGGTATGAGTGTGAGTGGAGCAGTGACCTCCTCCATGTTTACTGCTGTCTCCTTCTCAGGAAGCCTTCGGGGTCACAGTGATTCCAGTTTATCTCACATTCCTCCAGCTGCTTCCAGACTGAACTCAATGTTTGGATCAGGACTCATGTAGCTCCATGTTGTTTCTGCAGATACAGATGTTCTCTCTGAAGCTTTTGACTCATGTTACTTGATATTTAACGAGGCGCCCTCTCACCTCTGATAACCTGCCAAACCTGAGCAACATTTGCACAATCACAGAGCCCTGCAGCTCTGCTTGTCCCAACCTGGCTGCTTTAATAAGGAAGATAAGCCCTCTGTCATTGTAATCAGACCAATCAATAACTGATAGTCAGAATGAAAGCTGAAGACCACTATCTGTGAGAAACAAAAAGCTTAACAGCCTCTTGGTTCATGGTGTTAAATTTTCGCCTCCTGCACGGCTCACCTTGTTTGCAGTTATTGTTTCAGATCACAATGGACACATTCTGAGGAAGTCTGCAAGAATTCTTAACATCCTGAGTGGATCTGAAGCCGTTACTCCTTGTCAGCTGACAAAGAGGAGGCCGATCCCTGCAGAAGGAGGAGGGACCTGGGGAATAAATGAACAGCAAGCTGGGAAACTCCTCTCAGATGTTCAGATGAACTTCACCAGGAAAAAGTCTGTCATTTCAGCTGAGAGAGAACATCAACCTGCAGAGACTTCAGCCTGGGACACTCAGGTAAGAGGCGATCTCTGCAGGATTCATGGAAAGCTACATTTAATACTTATTTCTCTTTTAAGAAAATAGCTTTATTATTCAGTGAAAGTGCTGTTCTTACTCATCCCATGGCTTTTTTCCTCTGAGTGGGAAAAAGTGTGACCGGGAAAGTTGTAGTGAAGCCAAAAGTGAGGAAACTAACTGGCAGCCCACACCCTGGGATAAAAAAAACAGATAGCAAACATTCCTCCATGATTACCTTTGACCACACTGTTAGTTTAAGGCTTTACACAAAGTATGTGTCACTGCGGAGGTGTTGAACAAGTCTGAACCCCTGATACAATCCGACATATCCTGGAAAAACAAAAACTGTTGCATACCAACACTCAATGAGCTCATTTACTCCAGTTTCTGCTGCTCAGGTGGTTCCAGGATTTGTAATGATAAACTGAAACTTGTGATGCAGCTGGTAGCTCTTCTGCTTGTAAAGTGAGGATGAAAACGAGCAGGTTGGCTGGTTCTCAGACCTCCTGACACCCAGAGGTGAAGCTGCAGTTAGAAAGTCCTTCTGAAAGGTTGCTGCAGCTCGTTGCACATGTCAGGGTGATTAAATTCTGCCTGAGAAAAGCTGCATGGTTCAGGAAGCTCATAAATCACTCAAGCATCACAAGACTGCCTCGTTAAATTAAACTGCTGATTGGTGATGTTAGTACATCTGAATATGTCAAAAAAGATCAAGTTGTACTGATTATCCTTATTCTTTTAGAATCAGAAGCTGCAACGTTACATTGATGTGGAAATTAATATTTGGTTGACTTTGAACATAGACTGCATGTGTGATGTATCTTGTTTTCTGGTTCTTTAAGGAGCCAATTATTCATTTAATGATTCATTCATCATTACAGAGAATTTATGGTCGACTCTTCGTTCCAACGCTGCTTCAGTTCATTGAGGTTTCTGCTCAGCTCAGATTGTTGTTCTGCTGATGACCCAGTTTGGGCCAGGTTTCAGCTGGCGGACAAAAGGTCTCACATTTTATCTCCAGAATACTTTGGTCCATGGAGGAGATCCTGGTTCACACAATGACTGAAAGGAGCTCAGGTGCAGTGGCTTCAAAGCAAGCCCATATCATCAGCCCCCCACCACCTCCAAGCAGCCATACCGGTTCAGTGTTTTTTTTAATTGTCCTGCCATGACCTTTAACCTTTAACCTGCTAACTGAGGCCTGTAGAGTCTGAGATGGAGCTCTTAGGTTTTTGGTCATTTCTCTAAGCTTCACGCCCTGACTTTGGGCTGAATCTGCTGGGACGTCCACTGCTGGGAAGACTGGCAGCCATCTGAGATGCTTTCCTCTGAGGGATCATACTTCTCTCTGCAGAACGATGGACCTCAGATAGTCTGGAGATGACCGCATGACCCTTACTGATAGATATTGCTGATGTCTTTCTGTTTTGGCATTGTAATGACGATCAGGAAATCAGTGCATTTGATCTGCAGCGCTTGGCTGATACTTTCCTTCTTGAATGTGTCTATCCTAAAGAAGCAGTGAGGATAGGCTTGGAAGGTATGCAATTATGTCACTAGGCTGAGGAATGTGAGTTCAGCTGACTGCTGTTAAAAGCAAACAGTTCAGTTAACGTTGGCAAGGTAAAGTATTTGCTTTACATTCTGACAAGCAAACTTGCAATAAATGCAAAGTTAGTACTGATAAAAACATTCAAACATTTACAGATAAAGTCAAACAGCAGCTGCAGGCTGAAGAGTTGCTGTTGTTGGACAGACACTGAGTGTCAGTCTGAGTTTATGATCTCATAACTGAGGGACCTCACCTGTGATCCTGTGGACACACCTTCGGCCCACTAACCTATGGATGACAGCCGGTGACTTTATCTCAGACACTTGGATTGTTTTAAAACATGTTTCTGGTCATTTGTTACAGAAAGAAGAAGCAATGAGCAACAGAACTTTGCACGCCCTAAAGTAATAAAACGGCTGAATTGTTTTCTGCTCCTTTTGTTTCAGGTTTTTCTCTGCTTGGTGCAGCTATATTATTAAATCGCATTACAGATCGTCCCATATGCAGAAAAATGTCTGGGTTTAATATGGATTCATTCAGTTCTCATGTTGGACTGTAACACAATGTGGCAAAAAATATTTAAAGGTCAAATGTATAGAATAAATTTGACCTTTATATATTTACCACATTTTACCACGTTATATATTTGCCACATTGTGTAACTGTCAAACATGAAGGTCAAATTTATAGAATAAAATCACTATTCTGATGCAGATTTTCTATTTTAGATTTCAGTTTCTGGTAAAAAAAAATGTAACAACTTAATCACCTTTATTTCCTTTCTGTTCACATTTAACGGCAAATTATTTTATGCAACAAAAAGTCATTCACAAACTTAATGCAAATGCATCAATTAAATGAGAACTTTGGCTCCTTGTCTTACAGCATTGAAAACCAGTCCTGTATTTACATATCAAGCATCTGAAGGTGGTAACAAGGTCCGAAGCATTGTGTGTGGTGAAGCAACATGACACCAATAACAGAACAATTTGTAGATAAACAGGACAGAGCATCGACAAACAAAACCAAAATTAAAGATAAAACACAAACAGTGCTGCAAAATATTCCCACCTTATTTAGGTTGATCAACACATCAGGGAAGGTTATGGCTGCGGCTCCTCTCGCTCCCCAAGAACAGAAGCCCCTCAGACAAGCAGCATTTTATTAGATACTTCTCACGTTCTGCACCAAACTCAGTAAGAGAGTACAAAGTTTTCCTCTGGAAACACAACAGGAACAAACATTCATTCATCCCATCATCAGTTAAGCTCATTAATGAGTGCTTAGTGCGAGATGAATAGCCAGCCTGGAAACCAGTTCGGTTCTGTGGGTTGGTTAGTTCTATTTTAAACAGGACGATATTAAATTTGACCGTGTTTTTATTGCTGTTACTGTCTTTTTTTTTAAACTTTTTATTCAAAATTTCCAGTGCAAATCACATCACATATATCTTACAGATAATACATTTTACAGATTACACGTACAAACTCACATGTTATGTTCTAGAAAATATTTTGTCTGTCCAAAGTATTACAGAAAAAAGTAATAATAATACTAATAATACAACAAAGATGAAAAACACGAGGAGGAATCTCCTATTTTTCAATTGTAATTTCCATCAGCTGTGATTCGAAATGATCCGTTTCATCTGGTGTTCAACTAACGCAGCATTTCAGAAACTGAACATTCAAACGTGGTGGTCCTACGATGTTCTGGTACTGCTATGCTGGTGGTTCTGTTAGATCTCAGTGCTGCATTTGATACAGTCGATCATAATATTCTCTTAGAAAGGCTGGAATATGCTGTAGGGATCAGGGGAACAGCGCTAGGCTGGTTTAAATCTTATCTGTCTGACAGATTTTTTTTTTCCATTTTTTTTTTTTTTGTCTAATGTAAAAAGATAAATCATTTTTTAAACTCTAGGGTTAATTGTGGAGTACCACAGGGTTCAGTACTTGGGCCAATTCTCTTTACTATATATATGCTTCCAATAGGTAAAATTATCAGGCAGCATAGAATAAATTTTCCACTGTTTACGCCCGATGATACTCAGCTTTACTTATCCATAAATCCTGATGAGCCCAACCAGTTAGATAGACTACAAGCATGTCTTGAAGACATAAAAACTTGGATGACTTTTAATTTTTCTGCTTTTTAATTCAGACAGACAGAAGTTGTCGTCTTTGGACCGGAGTCTTTAAAAAAGAAACTGCTTAGTCAATCACTTAACCTGGATGGCATTAAATTGACCTCCGATATAAAGAAAAAAACCTGGTGTTAGTTTTGACCAGGACATGTCATTTAAATCCCATATTAAACAGGTTTTCCAGGATTTCCCTTTTTTCATCTCCGGAACATTGCCAAAATTAGGAAAACATCCTGTCCAGGAGTGACGCTGAAAAACTAGTCCAGCATTTGTTACTTCAAGGCTGGAATATTGTAATTCTTTCTATCGGGTTCCCAAAAATGCATTAAAAACCCAG